>CM068583.1:15074340-15366840 GCA_035048485.1 Pteria penguin | reverse complement strand
TTAGTTCACGAGGAAATCTGCGTTAACGCAAACGCGTGTGCTCAGCAGTCCTGAGCGCACGAGGAAAGCAAACTTCACGTTAACGCGACGTTAACATAATGTTATGTTAGGACTGCACCTCACTGTATGTACCATAGATACATAGAAAGAGAAAGATTTTGATCATGTAAGGTAATATGTCTATTATGAATAAATATACTTCTCTGAAATCCTTTTCCATGTCTGCGTCCTTTATACTTCTTCTTATCACCAAGTGTTCTGGATTGAAGTTCTCTTTCGAATGCCTATTTGAAAGAATTCTCTTTAGAAATAAAACAATTGGCTGTATATGAATTAATTTTAATGCAGGTAAATATTTAAGCAGAGAGCTGATTGTAAAAGATTTGCTTTAGTTGGTGTAGTTACGAAAACGGAAGACTTCTTTATCTTTATGATGCATCTTGTTTGTCTAATCATGGTGTTTACAGAGCGGTCTGCTAGAACAGCTCAGATGACAACAGATGCGCTAATTCACTAATGTAGAAACAATCGTGCAAGTTCAGAATTCAAAATGATACAAAACTTCTACATAAAGTTAAATGAGATTTCTAAAACAATGTAGGTTTCATTTGAATTTTGGACATTCATGGCAGATATGGCCTGCTAAACACCTTAATTCTCCTTCGCACCTCTTCTCGTTTCTAGTGTTATATGAATGTCTACTATGACATGTAGTTGTGAGTGTCTCAATCATAAAAGCACTACTAACTTTTATATTTAGATTGCTAAGGAATGTTGCATTTATTTTGCCTTATCCAATGGACAAGAAGCCTGCGAGTGGCAGTGGGACATTGCACACTGCTTGTACCTGACTGGCTAAGCTATGGCAACTTGATTTGAAGGATTGGATAAGAGCAGTACTAACCTGAATTGTAGGCGAATCTCCTTCATGTATTACAAATCTGATTTCTTTTATTGAAGACTTATGTCCAGAAATGTCAGCTGCAGCAGAAAACATCTCCTTGGCAACAATATCTTTTGGGAATCCAAGATAACCAGTGCCCATGGCTGGAAGTGCTATAGATATTGCATTGCGTTTGGATGCTTCAGTCATGCAATTCTTCAAAAAAGTTCGCAAAACCTAATTACAATAAAGGAGATTAATTTATAATGGCTCGTGCATAACCAACACTGCATTACAAATACTAGTAAAATTCAGTCTCATCCATAAAGCATAAAGTATATAATATGAATCAAAATTATATTTATCATGCTATTTCTTTATTTATTTGTTCGTTTGTTTTGTTTTGTTTTATACATATGATTTGAAGTCATCAAGTGAATTATACATTATGTAAATTTTTACTTTCCTTTAATGATTGACGATTATTCCACTGGGGCAAAGCACCATGGCAAACATGTTTACATTTCAAAGTGCTGCCAGTCGTCACAGCTATATCCCCATAATTAATTCCACGGGGAAATTTTATGGAGCATTCTTCCTGTAGCTTGTTTCCTCCTGATCGGAGAATGGAATTTGACACAAAGCCATTACTAAGATTCAGCTCTTTTGAAGTTGTATTTACAATGATGTCGGCCTGAAATTGAATTAGACAAAATACCAATTTATGTAACTGACAACTTAAAAACATATGTTGTGATTTTATATTTCGTTTGATGCCAATGGTTCATGTGCTATACCTAACCTGTAATGCAGTATAATTGCATGCACAGTATATGTAATAGGAATTTATTTGAAAGTGTTGTAAATATTACACAATAAATATTAATAGATTAAAACTAATATCTCTATACTTTCGCTATTCTTGAAAATTTAATATTGTGTTCTAAGTTGTTCGACAAAGCCAGGTTTTTTGTGTTATAAATAATTGATATGAAATTTTAAATCAAGTCTCTGTATCTGGTTAATGATTTATCTTGAATAATATATGAAGAGAGTGAGAGAATAAGTTAAAGGTAAAAGTCAGTGTGTATTCAGTACAACGTGAAATTATGTCATGGTTCCCAACTATTTTGTCAGTAAAGAAGAAGTTTTGAACGCAAACTGTTGACGCCGGATGGAGGTACAAACGGACACACAGAAATTGCTGCTTCATAGATCAGGCTTGTTCAGCAATCCGATCAATTCATGGAAAATACTTGAAAATCCACCAACCTTCAGTGGAGTATATTTTAATATAGTAGTAGTAGTAGTAGTAGTAGTAGTAGTAGTAGTAGTAGTAGTAGTAATATAGTAGTAGTAGAAAGTCTATAATTTTATTGTTTCCTGTACTTTGCAGGAAGAATATATTGATATTAAGAATATATTGATATACTTAGAATATGATAAAAATGTTATCCTATAACATTTAAAAATTTACTTACTGATTGATTTGCTATTTGACCCTTTACAATTTTCACTGTGACATTTCCTAAAGTAATTTCTGTTAGAGACTGGAATTTGGACGGTTTACCTGCCAATGAATTAAACAGTTTTAAAGTAAATGTAATTTATGTACACTTTAACAATTTATATCCATTCAAGAGAAGACAGAGGACATCTTACTAGGCTGCATGACAATCACCAAAGATATGCACATAAAACATGATAATAGTCAACTTAAGACAACAAAGATATCTTGTACTGCACTTATAATACCGACTAAGGATGGTCAATTAAAGTAACAAACGTCACTCAATCGATGTGGTTAACCGGAAAACAGGCGACCGCAAATACGAGTGATAATTCAATAAATTTAATTTTTACATGATATATGGGACCTAGCTTTCAACAAACTCCTTTTTTCTCAGGATTTTCATTATAATGCTCGGACTCTGATTGTGACGTCGAGGGAGGACACATTTTTCTAAAACGAATATTTTCTATAAAGTGAATAACAAGATAATGCATTTTGATTATTGTGAACCCAATTAAACAGAAAACAGAAGACATTTGACAAAGCCGTATGATACAAATCACCAAGGACATGCACAAAAGCATGATAATAGGAGAATAGTTGAATACACAGAAAAACAACATTACAAAAATATTCGATTGTGCTGCGGCTAAAATACCAACTTAGGACTGTCAATTGCAGTACCAAACGTCACTCAATTGGTGTGGTTAAATATTAAATTTTTATCAAAGAAATTCATTACCTTGATTTGCATTTGTATCTCTATTTTGTCGCCTGTTTCCTGTATGTTCAAAATCACTTATTTTCTGAAGAAAAATGACATTTGCTCCAAATTCTTTCTTCATCACCTGTGAGAAACCAATTGCTGTCTCTAGCCTAACATCACACAAGAATATTTTATTTATTCCTGTCGATGGATTTTGTTTCAATTATTTTCTTACCGATCTTACAATGCATATGGTGGCTTCTGGTATTGAAAAACAAAAAATACCAGTACATAATGCAGGTATGGCGATAGATTCAAACCAATGTTCGTCAGTAAGTAATTTCTTTGCATTTATTGTCAAATTCTGGAGTGTTGATTATATAGACCGACTCTTTTGGTACCTCAATAGGCGATTCTAACACTTCCTCCTTTATTAAATGAGCTGCTTTTACTGCTTCATCATCTGTCGGGGCATATGTCATCACCTCTGTTTTATTTTGTATATCCCAAACAGCAAAAATGTTGGACTGCTTCATTTTGTTTATGACATGTTTCTGGACTTCTTTTTCCATCAGAAAAGCAATTCTTGAAATTGCAAATGATCCAGCCGAGGAATTGCATATGCTATTCAATTTTTCGTATGTTGCCAGTTTTACAATGTTGACAACACCTGATAATCCACTCAATACAACTTCTTTTTCTTTTAAATTGAGTTCCAACTTTACCCCTGGATATTTTTCCTCACTTTCTTCTATAAAGTGATGCTTTTGTAAGTAAAGGACCTCATGATGTTTTACATGAAATCTTTCCGTTATCTGTTGTTTCTTCCTATCTAGATCGTCAGTAACTTTTTTAATCATTCCTCTCACTTCTTTATGCAGATCCATAACTTCACTCTTATGCCCTATGATGATTATTTCATGGGATTTTTTCTCAGGCACTATTGCAACGCCATCTGGAGACTGAACATCTAAGGTCTGTAACTCTGTCATAACTTGTGTCCAACCCTCTTGCAGTAACTGAACATTTTCTACTACAAATTGGTCTAGATACTTCTGTATTGCATCTGTGACATCTTTCTTCCAAGATTTTACCAATGCCTTACATTGCTTTATGTCCTGAGCAAGTGTACAGTCCACTTTCAATGGTCCAGTATGCTTCTGTGGCCATGTTATTTTACCATATGTTTTAGCAGCTTGTACATCCATGGCATCTCTGTTTGGCTTGGATTTCAAAAGGAATTGTACTTTTCGTGCATTCAGATCTTGTAATACAATTGGATCAGGAGCCTTGAATTTAGGACCCTCCTCATCTGCTGGAATCCCAATGCATTCATGATAAATCTGTACTTTCAATTGTTGACCATCAACTGTATGGCATTTCCTCTTGCAAACTTCTTCACAAACTACAACAGTAAATAAAAATTAAAAGAATAAGCACATACACAATAATACCACAAAAAGGAAGGAAAGAAAATAGAAAAACAAAGAAACATTCAACACTTGTTAAGAGAGATCCGCAAGTTGAAACAAAAGTTACTGGTAATGTGTAAGACATCATTACAAACATACGCATACCGTTAATGTTTAAACCATAAATGCAAAACAAAATGTTAAATACCGATCAAAGGACAATACCTCTTGCAAAATCGGATCAATTTCGAGGATGTTCACCATTATATAAAGGACCATTTGCTAAACACCCAAAAACATCCAAAACCCACCCACCCACACACACACACACACACACACACACACACACACCCTCACACACACACACACACACACACACAAACACACACACACACACATTCACATCAAGTTTGACTCCAATATCTCAAAGCTCAATTGAAAATTTATGGAACAATGATTGTCAGCAAAATGAAATAACTCTGAGATATGGTGTCAATTGTAAACACAATGAAATAAATTTCGCATGTGCGATCTGATAATGAAATGACCATTTCACTTAAATATCTTTAACCATAACAAAAATTTGAAATGGTATTTGATTGAGGGAAAGCACATTAACGTCATCCTCAATTTGATAATATGCAACAAATCTTTTTATTATGTTTTATTTTGATATACATGTTAATATGTATGTATATGAAATTAGTGCACCATATATAAGAGCATTTCGACAACTTATGCCTCAACTAAGGTTTACATGGAACGATCGAGAGTAAAATAATATAAAAGCAGATGTTCCTGTCATGTCTGTTCACAATCGCTAACAACTGAGATAGTGAAACCCATGTAAGAATACATATACATAGATAGAACAAGAGGCCAATAAGCCATATAGCTTATCTAGGCCTAACTAAAACAGGATAATTATAAACTTTGTAAAATTACTTTCCAAATTAACAATGGCCACTGAGAGGATGAGACATCAGCATACACTAGCATTGAAGATATAACCCTTTCCGAGATTGTGCATGAATTCTTTGTAACTCTTAAACAAAAAGTCCAGTTGTAGCGTTTATTTCTGAAATGAGCACATTTTTTTCATTTACAACGAACCCTTCCTAATTGATTTTATCTGACAAATTAATGTATTCAAAACAATTAGAATGAAACTTTCGAATAACTACGTAAATTCTCATAATACTAGATTGCTTCTCTACGCTGAATAAATCAAGAGTTCGACACAGAAATGTGTGAAAAAAAGACTAAATAGGAATTAGTTTACATATAAAGTATTTCAAGCATCACATGTCCGTTTCAAAGTAAATTGAATTGAATTTTTAACCAATACCGTATAGTATAAACACTTGCCTAAATCCACAGACATCTGACAAAGCTGTATGACACAAATCACCAAAGACATGCATACAAAACATGATGATAGTAAAATATACACAGAAAAACTTTACAAAAATATTCGATTGTGCTGCGATTACGATACCGACTTAGGACGGTCAATTGAAGTAACAAACGTCACTCATTTGGTGTGGTTGACCGGTTTACGGGCGCCCACTTTAGAAATAATTCTTGAATAGCAAGAAAAGTAAATTCTGAATATTAACTTTTAGATAAACACCTAAGTATCTATTTTCTCAATTTTGAAATTACATATAAATATATAAAAAAGAGAATATTAGAAATCTAGCCGAAAAATAGTTTTCAAAATGGAACCAAAGGCATTCATGCTACATAAATCAATCTTCTGACTTATCAAAACTCTTACGCGAGTTCTGACGTAAAATCATAGCTTGTTATGGCAAAAGAAAAATTATACTCTATAATAAACTGCAAAAGAAGATTTTCAAAGAAGGGTACCCTCTTTAATTTTCCAGATAGATTACAATGATACTCAAGTTGAGTTACTCGTGCTCATAAAACATTAGCAGGAATATTATTTGGGAATAAATATGAATGTCAAAAAAAGATGAACATGAGTTAACCTTACTCTACAGGTCTGAAAATTAGCTAAGTTGCCTTTAGCTAAAATGTTTGACAAACACTACATTTATCAAAGCTATGACACATATTCATTCCATTAAGAAATTTCTTCCAAGTATTAACTTCTTCAAATGAGCCTAATTTTACCTGCAGAAAAAATATTTGACAATGATCTTAATCTTGTTATACATGATACAAAGTGCAGGTTACAACATCCCATTTTCTTATTTTATTTCATCAAGAGCATGTTCTGAAGGAGCATGAAGAGAATATGAGTCATTAACGATGACCTTGACCTCTTTAAGAGAAATATTTCTACCAAATATAATTTTTGAAAACTCTCACCATTCGGTGCATATGTGCCAGTTTTGATAGTCTTTGTCCTTAAAGTACAGTTTTCAACTTAACTGCAATGGTGTTGGCAGAAAGACAAATCGTGCAATCTTTAATACGCCGTTCTAACAGTCATATTTACCTTTATAATCTTCAAAATACACAATACATGTACCCTCCTCTTTATCACATTCCACTTTCTCGACATCTCCACCTCCGCTCCTCTCTTTATTTTCGAAATAATTCTCTATTTCGTCTTCTGTGATGGTCGATTTCACATTGGTGACAATAATACATGAAGATATAGGAACTTTTGAAACACGGATCCAATGCTTGTCAAGCTGTTTTTTCTTGCATGCTTTTTCTAGCTTCTCATAATCTGTAATGTAGGAAATCGTTTCTACATGTTATTCACTATGCCATTAATAACATCTATACAGAGCAATCCTTTGCCGAGGTATCCTTTGTAAACCAGTATTCTCTCTTTATGTTCTCTAAGCAATAAGCTCGATCAGTAAGGCTCATAGCCTGAGACAGAAGGGTCCGCGGGTTTGAGTCCCGACAATTGCTTATTGGTGTTCTGTCTTCCACATTAGACAGTTAAAACCATGACACTATGTTGGGGTATACACGGTATGTAGCAAAGAATCCCTCACTGTTGAGGGTAGAATCGTCGCATATATCGCTATATGTGCTGTTCTACTTGTGTGACGGCCTTGGTAGAAGTCCACGCCATGATTTCCATGGAATTATAATGTTTGTTTGTTTGTGTGTGTGTGTGTGTGTGTGTGTGTGTGTGTGTGTGTGTGTGTGTGTGTGTGTGTGTGTGTGTGTGTGTGTGTGTGTGTGTGTGTGTGTGTGTGTGTGTGTGTGTGTGTGTGTGATCAATGACAAACAAACCTAAAATTATAACTGATTACAAACAATTTCCTAGCTTTTCATAGGGTATGGGATGGATATGTTTTTCAGTACTCTGCCAATCCAGTACAGAATAGCAAATTACAGTAAAGAACAAGAGTGTTCAGAAAAGTTCAAAAACGGCTTTTAGGATAAGACTTACTTGTATTATGTTATGTTATGTTATGTTATGTTCCCAGAAATACCTATTCCATCTATATGAGTGTAGTTGGAAAATGTTTAAGGGCGTATCGACAGCCTCTTTTTATATGAGTAGCTATCATTTTCGATTCATAACTCCTCGACTTAGACAATGCTTATTTCACGAAACATATTTTTATGGCTTAGTAAAATGATGCACGTTTTCGAACAATAAAACAAAAAATTGTAATATTGTAATAGTTTGGCGATTGGTGCTATCATTGCTTTGAATTTATCTGATTATAAATATTTTTTTAATTCTGAGGACTACCTTTCTACATTGTAATTTACTCATAACTGGATTTAATGTTTAAATAAGCTTTGATTAGAATCAATTTTACGATGTAGCTCAAAATGCATGAATTAAATAAATATGCACTTATAATTGAATATGAAGGAACAGCCTAGTGTTTACCTACAATAAATTTAAACTTAAACACGATCATCTACATTATGTGTGTGTGTGTGTCTACATGAATGTATCGACAGGTTATCTACATTACATCTGAAGTTTTTTTTGTAGATTTCGGTTTTGTGAACAAAAATACTTGTGTCTAGCTAGCTGTAGAATATATAAATAAAATTTCAGTGGATTCCAATCCCTTTCTATGTCCACGACCAAATTGATGTACTTAAATTCCATTAAAAGTTTAACGCAACTCCTTACTTTGATCTATTTATATTAGTTCCTATGAGTTCAACCTACCAAGGGTGAGTTTTTTACACTTACTTTACCTATTAATCATTATTACCTGGTACTGCGTCAAATGTAACCATCGCCGTTCCTTCTTCTTCACCATATACAATGTCAGTCACCTCAGCATCTGCCTTCATCTCCAGAAAATTCTCAAGACTATCCTTGGTTGATTCAGGATTAAAACCATGAACGAATACTCTGTTTTCATATTTCGGTTTCGGTTTTGGAGGAGCGGGTGGTACATACAATTTCACATCAAGATTCACTCCTTCTAAAGTGTGTTTACCCTTTGACAAGACTCGCTCCACAACTGAAAGAGATATTGTTTAGATAAAAGATGTAGATCTTTTTTAAAAGGGTAGTTTCCATGATTCAGGTATGAGGAATTTTTCATGCTGGCTCAGATATTTTCCAGTATCATACATTTTCCATACCTGCTTTTGAATGAGCCACCAGCCTATGCAAATAAGTTTTGTTTCTTTGACTGAATCATTCTTAACGTCACACAAAGTTCATTGTGACGGCATCTGCCAGATAAATGCACTGATATTTACACGTATGCAGCGGACCCACCTGAAACATTGAGGAATATTTTACGTTATTATCGTACCATAAAACCTCGGTGTTTTTGTCTCATCCTAAGTACAGGACATAGACGAGCCATTAAGAGACCTGAACCCGGGACCTCTCAAGCATATAACCGATGAACGATTGAGGCTCTATACCATTGGGAATTTTATGTATACTATCATTTACATGTAAATAAATAAAATATGAAATTATGAAAGTTTCCTACATCAAAACGCCAATCTTCGTTCATTATCGTGTGCAGTTTGAAATATTTGAGTACTGTTTGTATATCTTGGACATTTATAGCAGATGTTCCAAGCGAAACACCAACTTGCACTCTAAGCAGACACCCCTTTGCACTATTCACTTACACGGTTCCATGACTATTTGCTGTGACATGTGCCATATTTCACACAATATTATATTCAAAAACAATATCCACAGAGTGTCCAAAACATCATACAGTATTTACTTACCGGTTACTTATTCTAAGAACGCTTTCAGACTTAAGGTGTAATGATAACAGTATAATTTTCTAAACTTTACAGTGCAGTTTATTATGACAGGTGCCTATTAAGACAGGTGACTATTATGACAGGTGACCATTTAGACAGGTGACCATTATGGCAGGAGACCATCAAACAGGTGACCCTTAAGACAGGTAACCGTTAAGACAGGTGCCCATTAAGACAGGTAGTCATTATGACAGGTGACCATTATGACACTTAACCGTTATGACAGGTTTCCATTAAGACATGTGACTATTAAGATGATGACCATTACGACAGATGACCATTAAGACAGGTAAACATAAAGATAGGTGACCACTATGACCGGTGACCATTATGGCAGGTCAACATTATTACAGGTGACCATTAAGCCAGGTGAACATTAGGGCAGGTGACTATTAAGACAGTGACCATTATGACAGGTGACCATTATGACAGGTGACCATTAAGACAGGTGATCATTAAGACGTGAACATTATGGCAGATGACCTTAAGACAGTGACCATTATGACAGGTAAACATTAAGACAGGTGACCATTATGACAGGTGAACATTAAGACAGGTGACCATTATGAAAGGTGAACATTTAGACAGGTGACCATTATGAAAGGTTAACAGAAGACCCTTATGGTATGTTTTACTTATATAAGGATAAAATTATTAACCTTCTTTTGACTCAAATGTTATATAACAAATGTTGTCATCCTCATTTAGCTCTGTCTTTATCACATTCCCTCCTCCAGATTTTCTTTTATTTTCAAAATACAGTTCAATTGTTTCCTCTGATCCTTGGAAACCTCCAACTTCAATAGTACAGCCATCATCATGCACATCATTGTCCTCATCATCTTCCTCTGAATCTTGTAAATCATCGTCATCACGTTTGAATACTTCAACTTTAATCTGTTTTTTGTTGTACAGAAGTGGGACTTTACTCAATACTTTGTTGACAGCTGTGGTAAAAATTTGAAATCACTACAAATTTAATTAAATTTGAAATGCCGTATATATATGTATATTCTTTCAGCTAGTAATAAAAGAGGAAACAGAAGACATCTTACAAAGCTGTATGACACAAATCACCAAGGATCTGCACACAAAAAAAACCCACATACACACACACACACACACACACACACACACACACACACACAGCATCTTATTGCTTATTGATGTATGCTAATGGTAGCCTACACCTTATTGTATACCAATTCTGTATAAAATGAACATTTATTATTACAAAGTGGTGTTGAAAACTTGTAGTTCTGAAAGTATTGCTACCGTTAAAATTATCTCTTTATGGTTGTAGAGGAATATTGACTCCGACAAATATTACTTACATTGACAAAACCTGAACTTGATCTTTTACTCATCAAAATAAAGCTGCAAATTACATTCAGGTATTACATATATCAAGGCAGATTTAAAAAAAAAATTTTTTTTTGCTCTGGTCTTTAACGCTGAAGGATTGAGAAAATGACATTTTTAAGTAATTTGAATTTTAGGCACTTTTCGTTGTCATATTAACAGAAATTTAATACTCAGACCAAAAAAATATATTTCTAATATTTTAGACAACTACGTTTAGATATACAGAATTATTTTTCGATGGAACTATTTAATTTTTTGGTTATAAGCCATAAATATTGCTATTTCATGATATATTAAACACAAACCACTCTTGATTGTCATTATAACACCTTTTTAATTCTTATAAACCATATCTTATTCATTTTTTATATATTTGATGCAAGTACTGGGAGATGTTTCTTATTTATTTTCCCATGATATAAATGTCTGATGTAATTCTCTGGTCATGAAAATGACTATTTATTTCATTACATGGCAAACTGATAGCATATAATGACTGGTTTTCAGAGCAACGACAAGTAATAAATAACAAAAAGGTTTCCTGAAATTTACAATCTGTGACATGAATCCCTTTCTGCATGATTTTAGGCAGATTGGTACTTATCAATTTGCGACCTTGATACTTATAGCTAGAGCAGAAAGCAATAATTTTCAACAGCAGAAATGAATTTTGTTTAAGCTTTAGACATAGATTTCTTAATGACAAAATAGTGTATATACAACACTATTTACACTTACTCTCCGGTTCTTTAAATATAACAATAGCTGTCTTTGCATCCAAATTTAAATCTATTTCTATTACATCTTCTCCTCCTGAACTTTTCTATTTTCAAAGAAATCGTTTAGACCTTCCTTTGTCACCTTGTCTGGAAGGTTGCTTACTTTGATGGCTGCTGGTTCATCCTCTTTAATGATAAATGAGACATAAACATGGATTTTAAATCACAAACTTTGATTCTTTATCAAAAATGCATTAAAACCATTATTATGAAACTAAATGACTATGATAATTACTGATAATTATTTTACCTGTGCCTATATCATCATCTCCTATATTCATATTAAATGATCTGTCCTCATCACTCCCAAAATTGAACGATGGCATTGGATCTGTTGAAACATTTTGTCCTGGGTGATTTCCATGAAAAGAAGAATCCGCTGTATTTATTCTAGGTTGGAAAGCCTTATAAACAGCTGATGTTAGATTTTCAGATTGGCTTGGATGCTGCTGGTAAGGCATACTTGGTGGCATACCGTAAGCCATGTTTGGAATACCATGAGGCATGCCTAGCATACCATATGGCATATCTTGCATTGCTTTTTGCATACCATGTAGCATGCCTGGCATTCCTTGTGGCGTACCATGTGACATACTTGGCATATTTGTGGTCAGTTCTTTATATGGATGAGGAGGCTGATTATATGCAGGAGGTATCCTCAAAGGTACTTTTTCAGTTGTATCCTTGGATGACGGAGAAGCTCCAGGAGGACTCCAAGTTTCATCTTCATCACTGCTATTCACCTTCTCCTTTCCAAATGTCTGTTGGTTCTGATCATGTTGCGGTTCATAATGATCTGAATGTTGTGGATTCCCATACATGGGCATTGGGTGACCTTGATAATAAGGAGTATGTCCTTGACTTGCAGTTGATCCTTGAAACTGTAGATTCATTACTGGATGAGAATAACCTTGAGGATAAAGATTACCCTGTCCTCGAGGTGGATCATGGTGTTGACTTTGAAATGCCCCTTGTTGACCACAAGGAATGTTGTGAAGAGGTTGAAAATCCCCTGGATTTTGTTGACCTGGTGGTCGCTGCATACCTTGATATCATGTACAAATTCAATTACGTTTAAAATGCCGTAAATGTAAGTATATCCTGATCTTTTTTAAATTCAAGTGAAACATTATTTCTCCAAGTACCAAGTTACAGTTCAAAAGGTTATTTCTGTTCTGTTATTCTTGTGGAATACTGAGATCAAATTCAAACTGCAGTAAATTTATCAATCCCCTGTAGCTATGTATTACATCAGTCCTTTTTGACCATGGAACAACATCTTTATTGTTTATGTATGCTATTGGTAATATCTATTGTATACCATTCCTAAAGTAAATGAACAAATTTTACAGTCATGTTAAAAACTGGAGTTTTGAGTGCAAAAGATTTCTATCAGAATATCACTAAAGCGATAATTGTCCCCTAATACTCCTAGCCTTCAAGGATAATGACTCTGACAAGTGTTATCCACCATGACAAAACTTTGATTTTTACTTTCCTAAATTAAGCTGCATATTATATTCATCCTTACACAGAGAAAGGTCACGAAAACTGAATTTCGTATGCCCTTAGCTTGCAGTTGATAAGAATAACCTTGAGGATATAGATTACCCTGTCCTTGAGGTGGATCATGGTGTTGACCTTGAAATGTCCCTTGTTGACCATAGGGAATATTGCGAAGCGGTTGAATATCCCATGGATTTTGTTGACCTGGTGGTCGTTGCATACCTGGATATCCTGTACAAATTCATTTACATCTAAAATGTCGTAAATGTATGTTTATTCTGATTTTTTTTCATTCAAGTGAAACATTATTTCTCTAAGTAACTAATACCAAGTTACAGCACCGTAGTTAAAAACTTGTGGTTTTGAGTGCAAAAGATTTTTATGAGAATATCACTAAAGCAATAATTGTCCCCTAATACTCCTAGCCTTCAAGGATATTGACTCTGACAAGTGTTAGCTACCATGACAAAACTTTAACTTTCCTAAATAAAGCTACATATTATAATCCTCGTAACACAGAGAACGGTCAGGAAAACTAAATTTCGTATGCCCTTAGCTTGCAGTTGATAAGATTAACCTTGAGGATATAGATTACCCTGTCCTTGAGGTGGATCATGGTGCTGACCTTGAAATGCCCCTTGTTGACCATAGGGAATATCGCGAAGCGGTTGAAAATCTCCTGGATTTTGTTGACCTGGTGGTCGCTGCATACCTGGATATCCTGTACAAATTCAATTATATTTAAAATGCTGTATATATATTCTGATTTTTTTTTTTTTCATTCAAGTAAACATTTTTTCATCAAGTACAAAGTTACAGCACAACAGGTTATTTCTGTCCTGTTATTCTATTATATTCATCGTAACACAGAGAAAGATCACGAAAACTGAATTTCGTGAATCGCTAATCGGCATAATAAAAGTTCCATGTATCAAGTTAGAAAGTGAATAGAAAATATGATGTCGATATTTCATATCAAATAGATGGGAATTGTCTTTTCTTTTTAACTAGGTATATGTCCAAATTGGTTGGAATCTGATGTATATTATCTAAAACTACTCCTTCTATCAATGACAAAAAGGTTAACATAGAGTACTATTTAAACTTACTCTCTGGTTCTTTAAATGTATTTTGTGTCCAAATCTGAATCTATTACATCTTCTCCCTATACACGTTTTCTTTTCTCAATAAAATCTTGACACACTTCACTGAAATGCATTGAAACTATTATGAAGAAAATATGCATAGTTACTATTATTACCAAAACATTACATGACTATATGATATCCATTGACCATAATTCTTTCCGTGTCTCTATCATCATCTACGGCATTCAAGTTAGACGGTCTTTGCTAATAACTACCAACATCTTGGCATTGAATCGGCTGAAACATTTTGTGCTTGCCGACGCATATGTTAAGTTTAGCAATGTAAAGAGGAATGTGCTGTACTCATTTTGGGTTGATATGCCCCAGAATTAGTTGACGTTGGAGTGTGTTATGGAGCAGATAGACTTTGATGTTGCTGGCAACTACTTTCTGCTAAATATCATATATAGGCAGTTAGTCATAATTCATTTCATTTATTATGCTTCGGCTGTTGACGGTAAGACATACTTGGAGACATATCAAGTGGAATATTTGTCATATCAAGATGCATACATGTAATTGGCATACCATGTGGCATATTTGGAATACCTTGCATGCCATGTGGCAAATCGTCAGACATACTTATAAGATTCCAAATATTAACTTCCTCCCTGCTATTCTCCATCTCCTTTCAGTAGTGTGGGAGTTGATTTATGTTGTGGTGCATATGAATAAGGACGTTGTTGATTCCCATACCTTGGTATTGGGTATCCTCGATAATATAGATTCTGTCTCTGACCTGCAGTTGGTTCGGGATATTGTGGAATCAAACCCGTAAAAAAGATAGGCTTGAGAACCTGGATAATCCCGACCACCTTGAGATAGATCAAAAGGGGGAAGTATATGAAAATACTCTATCTCTGAGAAATATGCCAAAGATTTGTGTAGATAATTAGAAACTAATCAATTTGATCATATATATAAAATATATTTCCGTATGAATGTGTCAGTAATTTTATTTCTGTTTTAAAAATTCTTCTGGAAAAACATGGGAAGTTAATACACCTCGCTAAATATTCGGCCTTGTTTCTAAACGGCTGACTGATAAGCTAGTTGTTCAGGGTTATGTTACAGAAGGCCTGAAATCGTCACTGAGGAAGTTCTACGGTCGCTACGGTGATCTCATAAGAGAATATGAGGTCACACTTCGCAGAATTATTCAAGACGTTCTGGAGTGCGATTGAACGACTGTTCGACAAATACCTATTATGACGTCACCTCATTATTTATGTGCATTCGTGTGTGCATTTGGATCCTCAACGAATCTGACGTTTCCATATCACTGTTGCAATTAACGGATGTTGCATGCAAACGGGAGACACTCACTCTCTCCAAGCACGTGGTCTCACCACGGAATGCTTTATATTCCTGGTTTTATCAACGGTTTGTATGGGAAAATTTCATAATTTAGCTTCCCCCATTTTTGAACTTCGATATTGGATAACTGATCGGTACTTCTTCGTTGTTTATTCTTTTGAATTTGTTAGAAAAACAATTACTCGATAATGCTAATGTAAACACAATCTCTCTTAACAATCAACTACTGTTGCAATACTTTCAAGATGAAAAGAACATTATTGAACCTACACTCTTGGTGAAAAAAAGAACCCCATTTTCATTCCGAATACGGCAAAAATATTCATAAAAAGTCATAGGATTTTATTCCAGAGCGCTTTATTAGAAAATTCTTTCGCCGCTATATTTCTAAAATTGATGATGTGGGAAGGATTGAGGTAGAAATGATAGGAGGGGAGGGTTAGGAAAATGGAACTATGCGGAAGGGAATATGTAGATAGAGATTGAAAAAGAAAAAAGAAAAGTCTTCACAACCAATCCTTCATCCCATGGACGTGCACCCAGGTAAGGATTAGCCCAATTATGGACGTTTAGTGTCGTGGATTTTCTAAAATTGTTGATTGGAATCTTGGTCTAGAGCTTAAAATGGTTAATATAAATTTTGATCTTCAATTATGATTATCATTATATTTTTTAAACTTCCTATCATTGATTAATTTGGTCTTAAATCTCAGATCGAGAGTAGATCGAAACTTCACATAAAAATTTTGTAACAGTTCTTAATTGAGAAACAACAAATTTTGTTAAGTGGCATTCTTTATATCATTTTAGCTGGAAAAGCCATGCTAATATGTTAACATTCCGCGAAATGTGCGCCTGGGTGTGTTGGGGTGGAAAAGAGGGGGGGGGTAGTGATGGGCGATGACCTGAACAAGCAATGGGGTATATTATTTTTTGTCTATCCTTTGTCATAGGTTGGAAGTCAGGGGCTACGCAATATATTCGCTGCACTCTGTTTCAGAAATCATGTTCTGATTGTGACGTCAACCTGAAAACCTCTTGGTTCACCTAGATCTGAGACTCTTTGTATGAACATATATTCCTAGTGAGTAATGTTTTACTGATTTAAAATAATGATTTAATGTGTATATTAATGAATCCACATAAGACATATCTGTGTATAAAATATACCTATTAATGAATATCTTAACACTATATCCATTATTTCATTTTTTTTTTCAAGACTCTGCTCGGAAAAATACGGGAGGTTAATACACTACACAAAGGTGTACGGCATTGTTTCATTTTTAAATTATAAAAAAGACGGACACGGTACAAACTTTTGAAATACCAGGACTAGCAATAAATCGGAAAAAGAGAGAAAATTATTGCACTTGGAGATGTGGACAAAAAAAAAAGTTGATTTCCACTTTTATTTCCCTATCTTTGATTGCGGCTAAAAACGAAAATAAATTCAAAATACTTATTTTTTCAAAATGTGAATTTTAAAATTTCAACATGATATTCCTTGTTGAGGAGCGGGGGCATAAGATAAAATGAAAGGGAGGTAAAAGTGATAGTAAGAGGGGAGTTGGAGGAAAGGGGATGGGGGACAAGGGGTGAACAAAGGGGATATAGAATTGGAATTGAGAAGGGATAGCACTCCCTAGACTCCCCTTATCTGCTGTTTTCAATGATTACCAACAAATTGAAAGTATAACTACTCTCAAATATTGGATCCCCCTTTATAGTCCGATTATTCCAAAATAGAAATGAAGATAAAATCTCACGAATTCTTTTCTCATAACACTTTTTCGGAACATTCTTCCTAAAGCATACTTCTAAAGATGATGGGGTGGATAAAGTGAGAGGGAGGGAGAAGAGGTGATAAAAATAGAATAGGGTTTGGAAAAGGGAACGAGGCCGACGGGAAGGGAAGACGAGGATGGGAGGGGGAAAAAGAAGGCTTAACACCCTCCCCCTATCCATAGACGCTCATCCAGATAATGATTAGCCATAAAAGATAAATCGAAAGTAGAGTAGAACTCTTCCCAAATATTGACAATCAGTGTCAAGGATTTTGTGAAATTATTGATTGAGTTGATACAATTTTTGTACTGAATACTCTTGATAATCAGGATAATCGTGTTATAGTATTCATTATATATCTAAACATCTCATTTAACTTATACGCCAATGGATCCACATAAAACATATTTGTATATTTCAATATGCCAATCAATATTTAGGACTATGTCAGTAAGTTTATTTTCGTTTTAAACACTCTTCTCGGAAAAACGCGGGAGGTTAATACAACACACAAAGTCATTGTTTCTTTTTTAAATTGGAAGAAAGACCGACACGGTACAAACTTTTTAAATACTCAAAATTAGCAATAACTCGGATTGCTGGTGTAATATAAAACAGAAAATTATTGCACTTAAAAATGTGGACGAAAAAACAAATTATCCCCCTCTTATTTCTCTATCCTTGATTACAGCTAAAAATGATGATAAGAGCAAAAGTTTTTTTTTCTCTCTCTCTCTCTCTCTCAAAATATTTACTATGCAAAGTCCTTCTTTTTGAAGATGAGGGGCATGGGCGGACAGGATGAAATGAGGGGGAAGGTCGATGTAATTACAAGAGTACCATCAACGCAAAAAAAAAATCCAAAAAATTTAAACGGGGGTAAGTTATGATATATTTTTAAACATCTACTAATTACTGAGCCGTCAATCTCTGTATCAAAGACGTTAATTTTCGGTAAGTAAAGAAATATATGTAAATCGAAAGTAGACTATAACTAGAATGCAAACAATGTATATACTTACCTTAAATACAAAGAATGGTCTTATCATATTAAATACCTGAAGTGACAATTCTTAGGCGGAGACATTACCATAACAGTTAGTATATTATTATCTACACGTCATCTCCTGTTCTGTCGTAATGATTGTTGCCGACTATGTAGGGGTTGCCTGAATGCAGAACTTAAATTATTTTGCGTACCAAGAAAAGCAGAATATTAAAAAGCAGTAGATCAAGTAACTCAATATAACCCTATAAACAATACCGTACCGAGAAATGTATATATTTTTATTCGATGTAACTGAGAAGTTTAAACAATATCAAAATATGCGCTTTTCGTAGCTTCGGATAAATAAAACGAAGTCGGGGGGGGGGGGGGGGGGGGGGGGGGGGGGGGGGGGGGGGGGGGGAGTACACATGATATAATAGATATATATATTTCCGACTCACAAAAACTACAATATTTTGTTGTTGTAATTGAATTAAATCTTTCTGTATATTTCTCTTACATTATGTTTTTTCTTTGACTATTATATTTATAGCCCCCGCAAAGTTTGGGTGGTATATAGGGGATCACCCTATCTGTTTGTCCGTCTGTTCACATCTTGTCCGGGCCATAACTTCTTACCCCCTTCCTGTTACGAAATTGTTGTCCGCGACCCAAAGGTGTGTCATGATCTTGAACTAAGATGATATCTACAAGGTCAAGGTCACAGTGCATACATAGGTAGAATCCTTGTTATGGCTATAGATTCTTCCTGTGACGTTGGAGGGAGAATATATATTCACCCCTCCACGGTTCGTAAAAAAACATGACTTTCAGTCCTTTTTAATTATACTATCTATGACGTCATAAACAAATGCGTTGTTAGTCGAAACTTAGATGACGTCATCACAATGAATAATTGCGTTTTGTGGAAGGGTGAATTGTTGTCCAAAGACCCAAGGATGTGTCATGACCTTGAAGCAAGGTCATATCTTCAAAGTCGAAGTCACATTGCACAAAAAAACTAAATTCCTGTTCGGGCCATAGTTTCGAAGGAGATTATATTTTACACAATTGTTGTCCATGACTCAAGGGTGTGTCATGACTTTGAACCAAGGTCATATCTTCAAGATCAAGATCAGAGTGCACAAAGAACCAGAATTCCTGTTCGGGACATAGCTTCTTCCTTAGAAATTCGAGGGAGATTATATTTCACACAACTGTTCTCAATGACCCAAGGGTGTGTCATGATCTTGAACCAATGTCAAATCTACAAGGTCAAGTGCACACATACCAGAATTCTTATTTTCATTGATTATACCTCAAAATTAACAAGTGGGATATCCATTATACTTATTTTGATTATGTACTTTGGATCTTGAATTGTTTGAACTGTTTTGCCGGGGGGTGTATTGGTCCCGTTAGAACAGTTCTAGTGAAATATTGAAACTAATTTCAAATGAAACTAATGCCTCTCACAAACTCCCCTGTCTACCTTCATGGGTAATGTGAAGCGTCAAATCG
Source organism: Pteria penguin (assembly GCA_035048485.1). Taxonomy (NCBI): domain Eukaryota; kingdom Metazoa; phylum Mollusca; class Bivalvia; order Pterioida; family Pteriidae; genus Pteria; species Pteria penguin. The sequence goes on along the minus strand of CM068583.1, from coordinate 15,346,706 downwards.
AAAGTGGAGCCCCTCTCACATATTGACATCTAGTGTCAGTTCCTCGAAGGGAATTATGTAAAATGATTGGATGGGAACTTGGCCAACAGCTCAAAATAAGCCAAACAGCTGATTTTTTTTTTTTTTTTTTTTTTTTTCGGACATCGAATCTTTCTTAATTTTTCATTCTTTTAAATATGTTTATATGCACAACCACTGTAATTGCCCGAGATAAAGCTTTCAAGACCTATGTATTTTATTTCTGCATAAAGTACATTGATCGGTGGCGTCATAACACCCCATATTTAACCCACATTTCTCCCATATTCACAGTTATTCTCATTGTGGGCCGGCACTAGCCGGCCCATCCTTTGATATAAGTTTGGGAAAGTTGCATGCGTTTCTGCGGTACAGTAAGACCACACCCCAGGATTTTAGACCAATGATAAAATTAGAATTTTATTCACTGCGGAGAGAGCATGTGTCACCTCTCTGACCCAGTTTGATAGATATATGTAAATGTATTACGTTAGGAAGAGAAGTATTAAATTTGTTCGAATATTTTCTGGGGATGGGTGTTGCCTTACAATTTTTTAATAATTGATGCGCTTTTTTCAAAAGCAAAATTATTATTCGGTTGTCTAAGTGACTTTTGGTTAATAGCCAATCGGAACATTATCGCCATTTTTTACAAAAAAAAAAATCTTTTTTTTTTTTGCGTACGGAAATGGTCGAGTTGTTATATTACGACAGAATATTAGTGTGATGTAAGTCCTACTAAAACTTTCAGAATAGAGAATGCTACGCTAAGAAGGACCAATTATATTTTACAATTGTTTCTTCTGGCAAGACGATAAACCTTAATTAGTGTTTATAATTTGAAACTTGAGAATAGAAAGATTACCAACCAGCACGACCACACCACTACCAACAGTTAACCAGTGAAGGGTTGGTTACCTCAGCAAACCTCCAGTTGCTTATAGATTGGTTATGTTTTGTTGTTAAAAATAAATAGTGGGTTGATTGATTAATTATTGTTTCACGTCACTCCACGACTATTTCACGTACATGGCGACGGTATCTACCTGATGCATTGCATAGAAATTTATACCTCTGTAACGGACCCTCCCGAAGAAGTGGGTAATCTTTTACGTGCCACGCCTACCGTGACACGGGACCTCTGCTTCTGCTGTCCAATTTGAAAGACAGGTCACCGATGTGCCCACGGCGAAAGTCGAACCCGCAACCTTTCGGTCACCTAATCCACTGAGCCCACCGACTTAAAACATATAGTAGATGATATGGCGAGTAATTTTAAAAGTACATTTCCATACTAAATGCAGGCTAATCCGTACGGCTGATAAACTCGTTATTGTCATGCCTTATGTACTGAATGGGCTAAATGAACCCAAATATAAACTATTAGCTGTAAAGGAAGTGATACTGGAGATTTATATGTCTGTGGTCGATCATCATGGTCTTTATATGTCTGCTAATTATCAGTCACATGGCTGCACAATACAAATTTTAAAAACGTTATTCTGTTTTTAAAATTCTTTGCAGTTTTATCAAACATCCCATTCCGGCCCACACTTTGGTGCTTGCACCAAATTGTTTCTTGTATTTACTGCAAAATGATCAGCCTGTCTCCCACAGGGGGGTGGAAGATAAGCTACATGACCTATTTCGCGCTCAATGTTATCATGACGTCATAAGCAAACACGACATACGTCAACGTCAAGCAACTTAATTTTTGTTCATTTTACAACAAAACGGAAGGGAAAATGACAAATTTAAGGGCAAATTATTGAATGGGAGAAAAATAATCTATCGCTATTGTCCGGTGGGGAGAGAGAAATCAACTAACCCTCGTGTCAAATTAGCTTAGTCCATGCCTCGGCAAGCCTCGGCATGGACTAAGCTAATTTGACACTCGGGTCAGTTGATTTCTCTGTTACCACCGGACAATAGCGGTAGATTCTATTATTCAACAATTCAACACAGAAGGCGATGTTTGGCAGACTTTTGATTGTTAAGCTTATGACGTCATAACGAAAGGTTCTACATTTCCAACCTTGCATGACGTAATTCAGGCGCGTAGCTAGCATTGATAGGAAGTGCAAGCCCATAAAGGCGAGGGGTCTGGGGGCCGCTGCAGGCCCCCAGCGAGTCTAGGGCACAGCCCTGGTTGGTGGTTCAAGGGGGCGAAGCCCCCCCCCCCCAAACGGAAAACGATTTTAGCAAATCTGAGCTCCCTGATACACATTGAAAATGCCTCCTTTTTAAGAAATATATGGAATATTTTACCATATGTTTTGTTTTAAATAATAAAGACCTAAAGGTAGAAATGTTACTACAGATGCTGGGAGATGACAGTATTACCTCACAGCAGTTTCGGTGGATCTTCTCTCTCTGTCTCTCTCTCTCTTATGTAAATTGATTTTTTTTTGTCGTTGAATAAAGCGCAAGCCCGGGCTTACGGGCTTACATGGCAGCTACGCCCCTGTCATTAAAGTCGTATTTTGCGCTAAAGTATTTGACATTCGACGAAAGTATGTCATTCTGGATAAACGTTACGTTGTCATGGGACACAGGCTGTTTCTTTCAGTTTATAACTTCCCTCCGGAATGATTTAATGATGCAGTTTATAAATAGGAAATGGAAGTTTCCAGTATGATATTTTGGCGTTAAGAGCGCATTTAGAATAAGCGTCTCATTTTGTGTTTTCATGCAGGAATAAAGTACAATGTCTGATGTATTTATGAGATATAATGCGCAACTAGCGTTGAAAAAAACTTATCAAATAATTGACGTTCATTAACAGTCTCTCAAAGAGTTTTATAAATTGGTTGGCACAAAGTAAAATCTCAAACATTGTCTGCAATCTGATTATTTAAACCTTATCTTTATTCCGCTTCTCTATTCATCCTTCCATGGTTCATAAAAGAACGTGACTTTCAGTCCTTTTTAATTGTACTATCTATGACGTCATAAACAAATGCGTTGTCTGTCGGAGCCTTTTGTCGGACCTTAGATGACGTCATCACAATGAATAATTGCGTTTTGTGGAAGGGTGAATTGCGGATAATCTGTAATGGGACAAATAGAGAAGCGGAATAAAGATATGTTTTAATCAGATTGCCATTGTCTTATACTATATAGTATAGTGTGCTTATTTAAGGATTAATTTTAACAATTTTGCAATTTATTGAGATATAATATGGTTTGAGGCCGTGCACACTTTATAATCCGCGAAGTGGATTATAAAAAATGTGCATCGCTTCAAACCATATTACATCTCAATAAATTGCAAAATTGTTAAAGTTAATCCTTATAATTTAATATATGCACAACCATTGTAATTGCCCCAGATAAAACTTTCAAGACATTTGTTGTTTATTTCTGTATAAATTACATTGATCGGTGACGTCATAACGCCCCATATTTGATCCACTTTTCAGCACGGAAAGCGATGTTTGGCAGACTTTTGATTGTTATGCTTTTGACGTCATAATGAAATGTTCGACATTTCCAACCTTGCGTGACAAAGTGGTATTTTGCCCTAAAGTGCTTGACAGCTGACGACAGTATGTCATTCTGGATAAACGTTACGTTGTCGTAGGACACCAGCTGTTTCTTTCAATGGGGTTCGCCGCCTGTTATCATCCGTTAGGCGGCGCCTGTGTACTATGAGTTAGAAACGTCGATTTGAGTTGGCAACCTTATGACGTCACAGTAACGTACCATTGTTCTTTACGTCATTTTTGCGCGAATATGCTGTATTTCCTCCCTAAATATCAGGACCGCAGTTAATGGTAGCATGCTTATCTCCGGACCGAAAGTTCCAAGGTACAGCTGGGTGGTTATTCAGTAACATAAAAATGAAAATATTGTTGGGTTTTATTATGTTATAATCATGTAGATATACGTCATGTAGATTTTTTGTCTCAATGAAATCTGAGTTTTTCTCAACTTTCTAACTCACTTGAGCTGGGCAAAATGTTCGTGGGACGCAAATTTGATCTGGAACTCATATTCAAGGAAATATAATTCAAAACATTTATTAATAATGGTTTAATTTGGTTTCAAAATACATAAATGTGATCAAATAATCATGATAAACAAGCTGTGTTTGGGAAACACTAATGATCCCGGCGGCACCAAAGTCCAAAAAGTTATTTTTAGCGTGAAGGCCATTATCAAAGTCAAAAGGTCCTCGACCTTGGTGTCGTTTGAAAAGGCTTTATTGATTGATAACCCATGTCAAATATGAAGTCTATATTCCTCACGTTTCAAAAGTTATAGCCAAGGTTATAGTTGAAAACAGACAAACAAACTGACAGGACAAAAACAATATGCCCCCGATCTATTGATCCGGGGCATAAAAACAATTATCATGATTATCTTAAATCAAGACTGGTAAAATTACAATGTTACAATGATTTACACAAATATTCTTTTTAATACCATGACGTACATATTCGTGTGATATGACGCATCTAAGAAGCTATATAAGTTTCAATCGAAGAACCCAAAAAAGCTTATATCAACACTGAGGATAACTTATCAACATATTCTAAGAGAAAAATTTAATCATATAACTACATATACATAAGTACATTGTAACATAGTCAGTTCCTTTGCAATATGGGTAATAACAGCAATGTAGCTATTGAATGAAAGTGCTTTAAACATCATTTTACAAACAATATTTCATACAATTACAATGTAAAACTCTACAATTGTACTATATCAGTGTGACACAACAGCTCACCGTAGTGGGCAATAATAGACCCAAGGTAGCATAAGATTCTCCTGTTGGGTAGCCACATCCTCCATATCTTTGAACTCTCATTGAATATATAGAATTAATGCTTTGTACTTGGTATTAGCATCATATTCCGATTAAACTTGCTTTAAATGAATAATAAGACTTTATATATGTATATGAATGAAATACAAGATGGTAATATTACCTTTTCCAAGTACACATGATGTTGAAATTAAGGTATGTTCCATACAATGATACTGGTTACAACCATCTATTTTCAATGTGATCATTACCAATGTCTCTTTCTAAGCAATTAACAATATAACTCAACTAAATTTAATTCAGTCATCAGTTTAGTATACATAAAGTGTTATCTCATTTTGGGCATAAAAAATTTAAACATATATACATGTAACTCTATAAAGTTAACATGAAAAAAGAAAAAGAATTGTTCATACTGGAAATGAGAGGAGGAAAATCTAATATGAAAAAATTCTAATTACAATTCAATCCAAAGATATATTCCAGGTTATATTCAATAACAACCCCCAACCACCACCGCCCCCTCCATTCCACAAATCTGAGTAATACAATTTACATTTCAGATTGCGATCCGTAACCAAAAATTTTACAAAGCTCTTACAGGCCTGTAATAGCAATTAATAACAATAGCAACCAAGCATTTTACAAAGGTCTCCCAGGCATGTAAAAGCAATTAATAACAATAGCAACCAAACATTTTACAAAGCTCTCCCAGGCCTGTAATAGCAATTAATAACAATAGCAACCAAACATTTTACAAAGGTCTCCCAGGCATGTAAAAGCAATTAATAACAATAGCAACCAAACATTTTACAAAGCTCTCCCAGGCCTGTAATAGCAATTAATAAAAATAGCAACCAAGCATTTTACATAGCTCTCCCAGGTCTGTAATAGCAATTAATAACAATGGCAATCAATCATTTTACAAAGTTCTCCAAGGCCTGTAATAGCAATTAATAACAATGGCAACCAAACGTTTTACGGAGCTCTTCCAAGCTTGTAATATCAATTAATAAAAATGGCACCATTTAACCCTAAAATTCATTAAATTGTAGCTGATCAACATACCTTTAATAAAATCTAACATATAAAAACAAAAACAAAAAAACAAAAAATTTCATTTAAATGTTATGAGATAGTCAGGGTAAGCCTGGGTGTCATTAAATATAACATACATGATAGGGTGTTGCATGTTGTTTGTCACCGAATCGTAAGTTATGTGACTGACTCCATCTTTAAGAGGAGGAACTCTGATACCTCTTTTACCCAAAGTTACCTCCCCTGTCAGGACTCGACACAAGTACATCAGTTTGTTACCCTGTGCGTCTTTCCTAGAATATTGATCTTGTGCAGAATAATCAGCAGGGACGGCAAAGTACACTCCGTCTCCAAATGCAGTGGCTGAAAACAAAAAATGGAGAATGATTATGTTATTCCTTTTTACTCATTTCTTTTAACTATATCAACAAATGTAAAATGGAACAGTTGGCAAATACTTGTGCTAGAAATGTGTGGGGTCTCATCTCTTTTGGGTCTGTGTCTGATCCCAAGTTGGACAAATGATGAAGTTGCTAAGACCATTTGCTTTCTCTGGGTCCTCCAGCAGTTGAAAGGATGAACATAAGAATTCTAACCGTGCTTGTCATAATCCATACGGAGACGAAATTATGACAATCTGTATCATATTGGTCGAATTTCTTAATAATGGTATTTTTTGCTTATAAGATAAATTAATGTACATGCCTGTAAATGGTAGCCATGCTACTGTCACTACAGTACATGAATTCAAAATACATCTTATCAAGATCAAATTTATGTTAATTCAAATTATCATAACATTCACACAAAGAGACATGTTCTGATAAATAACATATTGCAAACACTCCAGAAGGCAAAATTCATAAGTTGAGAAATAGTGATACATGTAGACAGAAAGACTGAATTTGTTATGAAATACAGACCTTTCAAGATTATAGGACAGAATTTATACCTGGTAATGGTGAAATAAGAGCACTTAAACAGAGAAGAACAAAATGTTTAGTTGTGAAACATTGACACTACTAGACCAAAGACAAAATGTTTTTAGTTGAGGAATAGTGACAATTCTTGACAAAAATGACAAACTACTTTAAAAGTTGATTGTTTAAAACACAACAGCGTCTGAAAAAACAAGCATGTCACCCATAAAGATAAATGAGAGAGGCTCACAGATCACAGACAGATTAATACTAAGCGTATTGCTACACAAGCAGCAAAAATTAAATTGCATCGTGCATGTGCATTCTATTTTCCTGTAAAGACATAAGTGAATATTGTCACTTCACAGCAAAAAAAGATGTTGTGTATTCTGAAATTGCTCAACAACAATATGAGTAAAATTAAAGTCAAGGAGGTGCTACATTTCTTACTTAAATTTCACAAGCAGACTTTTCTACAGCTTTATTGCAAGGTAGTCTTTTTTTTTTTGTTCTCAAGATGAGTCTTGTTGTAGTTCAACATTTTTAGGAATTATTCACTCATATCTTGGCGACACTACTTCTGGAATTATTCACTCATATCTTGGCGACACTACTTCTACATAGTACAAATTAAATAATAATAAAATTCTTCACATTTCAGCTCACCTAAATGTTCATCATAGACTTGAATCAGTGACCCCAGTTCTCCAAAGCTATAATTCAGCTACCATAAACATTTCTGAAAATTCTGTGTGACTTTTTGCAATGAAAATTTGCTGTATAGCAAATAAAATGAAATAAATGAATAAAAAAACAAAAAACAAACAAAAATCATGCAAGATGAAAAACAGCACTTTACAATGGATATTATATATAGAGTAAAACAGTTCATCTCTGTGGTTGTCAAACTTTTGGAGAATTATGCTTTTAAATCAAAATTTTGAATCTACTTTGAAAATATTTCTTCAAATTTAATTAAATGTTACATAGTTTTTGATTTTGATTTTTTTTTTTTTGAACTGACCTATTTTTTGACTGAAAATATTTCATTGTGGAGTTTCCATGATGATAATGATGTATACAACATTCTGTTTTAATATCTAGATCACAACTGAGGGCCGTTGACAATTATGTGAGTTGAACAAGCTACCGTAACATCTTTTCCATCCCAACATTCACAACAATCAAAATCCAAAAGTAGTCCAATACCAGTACCAATACCCTTTTCAAAACTTATATTGACTATATTTTTGAATCACTTTTTAAAAATTATATACTTCCACATAAACATGCAAATTTGAAATCAAGAAAAGAGGTAAAGTCAGTTAAATAATTGAATATCATACTCCCCATCATCATGTAAACAAATAAATTCTATGTGTTATTAAAAATTAAATATGTTTTCTTCCTGATGACTTAGATTTATCTAAAATATGTGCAAAGTTTAGAATAAATCATTTAAAAAAAATTTAAATTTTATTTATTTTACAATGATTAAGAAACAAGTTAACTTATAAAAATCTTGCTCGTTGGCACGGATCTTGGCATAAGGGTGTCGTTTGTGTGGGTCAGGAAGCCGGAGTACCCGGAGAAAACCCACGAAGCCAGGTTGGTGACAGCCCCACCATCTTACGTACCACACCGGGAATCGAACCCGGGTCGCATTGGTGAGAAGCGAGCACACTACCAACTGCACTACCTGGCCCCCTGTTTAAAATCATTAAAATCATTTATAGCAATCAATTTAAATAGTTAAAGCAAACAACTTAATTTGTTCATAACCTGGTTTCCTATTGTCGTGTAGTATCGTCAAATTAAAGCAAGTAGCTTTGAACTTCGTTCAAAATCATTGATGTTTTGTCAACTGAAAAGGTTGTATACTCACAATCTTGAAACAGGACCTAACTGAAGCATATACATTATACTAAATCAATACATAACTTGATAAAAAAAGAAAAAAAAAACAAACACCTGCTCTCAAAAAAAAAAAAAACAAGCAAACAAAATCAACTACCTCAATGTATCTGGGACTAAGGATCACACAACAGCATATACGATAAAAACAATTCGTAATCAAGCAAAATCATGATTTTTACTAAAAAGAAAATTCTCACCATGTCGCATTAAAAAAGCCTAGTAAATGTTGTACTAAAAATAACAAGATGTATTTGTGAAACACTTATACCACCACATGGCAGACAATGTTAATATTCTGTCGTCACGAAGGTATTGTCAGAAGGAATATATACTAGAAATATAAAACACTGTCTCTCATTGTCCACAAGTTATGAACAAAGTTACATTTCTAGTTTAATTTTTTCTTTTTTTGCCATAGGCGGACAAACAAACGGATTAAAAATAAAAATATTAAAATAACTATATCAGTTTTCTGTTGTGTTTAATATTCAAAAATTTTTGCACGGGATAATCGTTTATAACATTAAATATTTTATAGACCAAAACATAACATAACACTAGTACTGCAAAACATCTAAAGTAATAATTTTAAATGATAACTTAATATTATTATTTGATACAACACATACATCAATTACCAGAATTGTAATATATAGGGAAAACTGAAAAGAAATCACAAAACTGAAGCATTAAGATGGCACAGTGAAAAACATTTCTATAAACAAGTTTGACAAACACACGTTGTCTTTTATACTTTAGATCAATTTTTCATCTTTGGCATTCAGTTTTCTTTTCCCTTTGTATATAGAAGTTTCACTTAAAAGTAATAATGTAATCCGGGTATGCCTGTGTGTCATTGAATATTATGTACATTCCTGGTCCGCCTGGGTTATCAACCACCGAATCATACAAAATGACGTCTTGTTTGGATGGTGGCACAATTAACGCTGAATTTCCTTTTGTGTATTCTCCTGTAAGCACACGGCAGAGGTACATCCGCTTGTTTTGTTGATGATCAGGACGTGAGTAAGTGTTGTTTGCCGAGTAATTGGCATTAACAGCAAAGTATACCCCAGCTCCATATGCAGTCGCTGAAATTCCAATTAATGTAATTCACGTAACCATTATTTGCTTTTTATTTTTTGCTTTAAGAATTTCCATAGTATATGAGTGAAACTGTGACACCACCTGCATGGAGCATCCACTCAGAAATATTAATTAAATGATGCATTTTGCTTGATGATCAAGCAGCTGGTCTGAAGAAAAACTTTGTTAAAGGAGGGTACCCACTTAGGATTATGTCCACCCACCCTGGATCCACCCGTATACAGATCTGTAGAATTGAAGAGGTCCTTGAGTACATCATCCTTAACTAATTTTATTAAAATCTTTCAACTAATTCTGAAAAAGTCCATCAAAGCTTATTACTTGAAATTAGGCTAAAAAGTCCAAAAAGATGCCCCAAAAATTCCAATTATTCAAAAACTCTTTTTTTCAATTGGAATGAAGAGCAAAATTGAATCTTACATCCGTTTAGAACATTTAGATACCACCAGTTTTCAAATTTATGTATTCCTTTAGAAAACAAGCTGTGTTTGTGAAACACTAATTCCCGGCAGCACCAGTGTCCAAAAAGTTATTTTTAGCATAAAAGTCAATGTTAAAGTCAAAAGGTCATTGACCTTGGTGTCATTTAAAAGGGCTTTATTAGTTGAGTATTTATGTCAAATATTAAATCTCTATCCCTCACGGTTCAAAAGTTATAGCAAAAATTAAAGTTTTTGTCTGTGGTGGTGCCACCTATTCACTGATCTGTATAAAAACACAAATTTTGTAGAGCTCTACCAATACTACAATTCCACTAGGTTTGTTAAAAATCTGTCAAGTGGTTAAAGAGTCAAATATGTAAAAGTTTACACACAACAGACACTAGACAACGGGCACTGAATAATAAAAGCTCCCTTTAGCCTGATTTATACCACTATGCAAATGAAAACTAACAAAACATGTCATCAGCTAAACTCTGAAAGTTAAATTGTGTGGCAAACCATTGTTAATAGGTAAGACAACCTTGGTAACCTGATAGGCAAAATGCACAATTTTATTACAAATAACAAGAATAAATTTACAATAAAACATCAATGAATGAGGCCCCTAAATGTAAGTAACTAAGAAATCTCAGTAGAAGCAGCTTAGGAACCCTGAGGGATTTTGACCAAAATTGATGCCATACCTATAAAGGGGAAGCCAAGAGTAAAAAGATGTATGATGCACAATTAAAGATTGTATAAGCTCAAAGACCTTTGCTAGTAGAGTTCATTTCAGACAACAACTCTGAGAAAAGGAGACTGCTTGAAGAATTTGTATCACATGTTGTATGAAAAAGAGTTGTCAGAAGACAACAGAGCTCTCTGCTGGCAACCAAATTTAAATAGCAAAAGTTTTCTGTGAGTAGGTCAATCTTCAAGCTCAAGGTCACAACACAAAATAGTTTGATATCTAATGAAAGACCTTGTCACAAGGAATACACAAATGAAAAATTTAAGCCCTATCTCTTACTGTTCATAAGTTATGACCAAGGTTAAAGTTTTTTAAAAGTAGGTCAAACTTCAAGGTCATGATTAGAAAGTCAAAAAGTTTGGTATCCAATGACAGGTCTTGTTACAAGAAATATACATGTGAAATATTAAAGCCCAGTCTCCAATTGTTGTAAAGTTATGATCCAGGTTAAATTCTTTGTCTACTGACAATAACAATGCTGGAGGTATTACAATAGCTCTCCAGACATTCATCCCAGCAAGCTAAATAGAGAGAAATACTTCTGCTCAGAGTAATTACACACCGAGATGGGTATACTATTACCACTTCTAGTGTGATATATATTTGAATATAACTCATACAACAGTACATATTTACCTGTAAACATACAACAATCTATACAGCAAAAGTATCTACCTGTTCTGAAGAACTCATAGGACAAAGACAGCATCAAATTTTTTCTTTTTTTTTCAAAATATGATTTCACATATACATACAATATCTCATCTTGATCGTTTTAATTTTTTGAACAATCAACCTTTTACTTTCAACTTCACACGTGCATTTTACTCATTAATTATCCAATCAAGAAAAACCCTTTAAGTCAAGACAATGAGAGAAAAATACAATCCATATGGCAGCTTTGGAAAAAGGCAAATGTAGTTCTGAAGAAAGATCAATTCTAAGCATGGAATCAATTTCTCATCCCAATATTTGCTAATAATGTAAGAATGAACCATTCAGTATACAGTAGTAGAAGGAACATATATATCTAAATATATGTCACTGGCTGTAGTCACCAAAAAAACTAACATTTGAAACTTCTCCTAAACTAACACAAATATATGCACACAAAATTGTACAGACAGACACTGGTCCCTTATGATCTTGATGTCAATAGAAAAGGTTTGAAAAGTCATGTGTGGATCCAGCAGGGTGGACCAGGGATCTGCACCTATCCTGACATTCAGAGAAAATGACTTTCCTTTATATTATTCCATGTAAAATAAGTAATCTGACACAAAAAAGCAGGAGAGGACCCCCTCTCAGAAAAGTCATTGAGGGTGGACCCCCCTTTCAACAAAATTTCTGGATCCACACCTGAAAGTCATTTCATATGAAATCTCTTTGTCTGAACTATCCAATAGAAGTATATGATGTCCAATATTCTACATAAAAGTCTGTTTCGATCATGCACATCATCTATCATGCATGGCTTAAAGCATATGGTCAAGATTCTGTCCATGCAGAAAAACTGATATAGGTAACATTTTCACAACAATATTTGATACAAGGATATAAAAAGTCTAAGGAATGAGGTGAATGAAACTTGCCATTTTTTCCACAATAGCTCCTGTTGAAGCCATAAGAGTTGATACTGTCCACAGCCTCAGGTGCAGTGCCGTGCCAAAGCTCCCTCTCATTCTGTGTTCCTGGTTTGTTCTGAGCTTCCATTAACTTCTTCTTAGCCACGTATTGTTGGTACAACATTTTGTTTTGAATTCGTTCCAACTGAAGTAAAGATAGAAACTGTAGACTTAATGCAATTTACAATGTGAAAATAAAGACATTTATCTTAGCAATATTAAAATCATTCAATACGCATTATCATGCCTATCTTTTCATTTTTATATTAATTGGAGCATATAGACCTACTGATAGATATTTCTTATTCATCCACACATTATTATTATGGATTTTCCTGAAAAGAATCAGGCAAAATAAAGCTCTCGCTACCCTTATGTGTACAATAAAATATGAAATTTGGAAGTAAAAACATCCTTATATACATGACGTTAACATTCGAAATCATGGCGTCATAAAATTGTGACGTTATACAGATAGCAATGCTTACATTTAGGGTATGAAATGAGGCATTCAGAGATTAGATATAATGTTATAACTTCGAATATATATAGTTTCTGGATTGATAATTCTTTTTTCGAAAGAGAACAAAATTTCAAAATTTTTGACGTAAGGGTCCTTTTCTTGCATTGTGCATCTAATATACATGTAATATGTATATAGCTTCTTGATAAAAAAAAAGGTGAAATCATTGTGAAACACATTAATACAAAATATAAGTTGTTTACTGTATCTAGTGGATAAGGTGCTTGGCTCATGATTGAGAGGCCCTGGGTTCGACTCCTGTCCTGGGTACACCTGCGTTTTGTCTTTCGTAGAGACAGTAAAAACCATGGTCCCGTGTCACGTAAAAAATCCCTCACTGTTTCAGGTGGGTTGGTTACAAAGGCCTAAATTTGTAGGCAATGCATCAGGCAGATGCCGTCACCATATACGTGAAATAATCATGGAGTGATGTAAAACAATAATCAATCAATCAATCAATCAATAACAAAACCAGCACTAGATTAGAGAGGTACATGTGTAACCTGTAAAGATGAATAAGAAGCAGATGTGTTACATGTAGACAGACAGATATATGTAAACAAGGGGAAAGAAATCCAAAGAAGTGACTAAGCTTCACAGGATAACTTAGAACTTCCCAATGAAAATATTTATTATAAATTCTAAACTTATAGCACAGACAGTAGTTTGTATGATCAACAATTGTTAAGAATACTAAAATTATAATAAACAGCTGCACTCCATAGATGACTTTTAAACTAATTTAAACAAAACTGATTGATTGATTGATTGATTATTGTTTTATGTCATTCCATGATTATTTCAAGTATATGGTGATAGCATCTGCCTAATGCACTGTATAAAAACTATACCTTTACAACGAACTCTCTTTGATGTGCCACTATTTCACTTTTACTATGACCTAGAGATGTCCTAAAAGGACAAACACCAGGGGCAGCATCATAGGTCCAAACATGCAATAATGCATCCCAAGATACTTCACTGGTATCAGTGTAATAGATGTCCCACCTCTACATTTTTACAATCTTACTTTGTTAACTTCTTAACCAGACAAACAGACAGAGTGATTACTATAGGGCACCTGCCATATAGATCAAATGGGGAGAAAAATTAAACCCTGTCCACACACTACTTTAAAATATCTAAAAAAAATGAAGACAGAGTCAAAAAGACAGTTAACAAAAAGGGCAGATAACTGCGACAAATAGACAAATATCTTGAAACATTGCCAATGAAATATAAAAAAATATGAATGCCATGTTATGGGATATCCATATCAATGATAATAAATGCTTTAGATTTGATCATGACACTATCTATATGTAACTGACCTTGACGATTGTCCTCTGAGAGCCAACACTAGTGTGAAACTTAGAGATGACACTAGAGTACTCCTGATCACCTTGGTTGATAGTTACCAGTGTGAGATTCTCACTGTCCTTCATCTCTTTCCAGTTGGCAGGAAGTTCAAATGCAGAATCTACCAAAAGGAGAGAAAACAGACATTTCGTAAGTTGATGATATGCATATATGTTGCATCTGAGATGATAAATCACGGGCATTGCTTGTCAGTTGGTACATACATCTCTTTGCATGGACATATTTGATCCAAAGAAACTTAAAGATAAGGAAATCATTAAAACAGATCGATGATCCCTGACCTGCGTAAAAAAAAAATGGATGATTCAATGATAGAGGAAACTTTTCTTGCTCTGCAATTTCTCAAGGATCAACTTTTGTCTAAAAATAGGGCACCAATGAACCACACATAATATGCCTGCATTATTTTAATATCAGGTGCCATACAAGCTAGGACTAAATATCTAATCTATTTGTGGAAAATCTACATTACCATTGACAGTAATAAATTCTTTAACTGTTTGTAGGTTAATTGATCTTCTTCGCTAATCCATCAAGCACTTGTGATCTGAGCAGCTAGGGATTTTTAATGTATCAAGGTAGTTGCTCACATGGGAAACTAGAAAACTGACAAAGTCAGAAGGACCGCAGGATGCTTGTCACCATGACCTTGACTTTAATTTGGTACCAGCAGAAAGGTCTTGTCATAATGAACACACATGCCAAATAAGAAAGCTCTACTTCTTACAGTTCAATAGTTATGGTCAATTTTAAAGTTTTTCAAATGCAGGTCAAAGGTCACCATCAAGGCCACATGATGAAAAATTTGGGTACTAACAGAAAGGTCTTGTCAAAAGGAACACACATGCCAAATATGAAAGCTCTACCTGTGACAGTGTTTTATATATATGGCAATGTTAAAGTTTTTGCTGACAGACAGATAGACGGACAGACAGTGTGATTACGATAGGGCACCTGCTTATGAAGCGGGGCCCTAATAAATAGTCCCGGGGAATTGAGGGGTCTCCAAAATTTCAAGCCAAATCTTGACATAAGAACAAAGATGGAAGAAAGTTCAAAGAATTTTGATGTCCAGCTAGTCCTTGAGGTAAGAAAAACAGCGAGATGAGGTTTGGGATTTTTGATATACCAAGACAGTCCCTGGCATTGGAAAAGCACTTGAGATGAATATACGGAACATTAATATACCAAGCAAGTGCCTGATGTCACAAACACAGGTCTGGATCCTTAAAATACCATGGTTACTGCTATGGGAAAATATATATATATATATATTTATATATATATATATATGTACAGATATTTAATATTCCCAGCAATTCGGATATAGGAAAGTAAATTAAGGCATGATTAGGGATTGATATACACTATATGTTAGTCCAGACATGGGAAATCTCACCTTTCAATTTCTCTTTCCTCACAACCCTCACTTTATCGTCTGGAGAAGATGTTGGGAACTCTTCCATGTTAGCAAAGTTGATTGTATATTCATTACCACTATTGTCCATAAACTTGGCCTCAGGTTTCTTGTCGCGGAATGCTGTTTCTATCAACAGATTTACATTATCTGGGTAGGATTCCATGTTCATTTTGTCATCAGTGGCTTCCATGAAATACCATTGAACCAGGTCACGCACTAGTTCTGCCTGCATTTTGGCTTGCTTGTTTTTCTGTGCTTCTCCTATTACTCTGTGAACAGCATCTGAAGCCTGCATGAGGTTTTCATACGTCCCATACAGCTTGATCATACACTGGGATTTGTCGACTGTTACTTCCACATCATGCTTATTTTGCAACTGATAGATAGCTGCTATCTACAAATTTCGAACAATTACGCTGCATTTGGTACAAATCCTATCTTATAGCATGCAACATAAATCATTGATGGCAGGGTCTTCACGTCACTCATTTTTTTTCAATGGAACAAATATCAACAGACAGACCAGCTAAGCAGGCTTAAAAGCTGGACCACAGAAACTCACACCTCTTGACTTCTGTCAAATTTGGGTTTGAATCAATGATATAGCAAGAGAAGCTCACCCTGGCTAACACTCAAAGATGGTTTTCTTTTTAGTACAATTTCCTTCACCACTAAACACCACACAGGTGCGTTTTTTTTGGGGGGGGGAGGGGTTTTGATATATTTTTTATATACCATCAAGACTATTTTTTTACGTGTACATGGTAATGATACAAGCTTGAAGTATTGCACAGTAATTTAGACCCTTTCAGAGCAATATGAGATCTTTTACGTACCACATCTTGACTGACAAGGACCTTGGTTTGTATCGTCTCATCCAAAAGACGGGGCACCGATGGGATTCGAACATGGGATCTTTTGGTTACAAAAGTTACTTATCAATTTAACTACACCAGCTACAATATATGGGTGAAATGATGCTGGTATGGTAATAAACCAGAAACCTTGACTTGTTTTCGTTATCGTTTTATGCCTCAAAAACATTCTTTTCCATAGACTGAGGCAGCACTTGCCTGGTGCATGGACTTCAGCTCTCTATATTGGGACACCATGCCTCAATTTATACTCTCTCATCCGAAAGACAGACAGGGAGGCACAGTTGGATAAATCACCTTTAAATAATACCTGTACAAAGCAACAGCCGGTTTCAAACTGGGTCATTAAACTGGGGCATCAAATTGGGTCGTAAGATTGGAAATCATGCCCAATACCACTGGACCACCCCATCTTTGACCTTCACCTTGAAGACAACACTACAATACCTGTTTATCACTTAGATGACCTATAATTCTTTCTTCGAAATTTTTCATGTTGAAATCATCATCTAGGATTTTCTCCAAGTCCTTTATTGCTCTATTTACATCTCTGTCAGAGTCACCAAATATTACTATAGTGATGCATGAAGTGCTCTGTGGTTGCTTAGAGATCTGTGGCTGCCACTTTGGATCATCAACTTTGCTTCCACCTCCTGTACATTTAAAAAATGTTATATTCCATTGTATAACCTCAATTAAGAACAATAATTTGATATTTTACCTTTTTTTGGAAGAGAAGGTTTAAAGTTCAAAAAAGAAAAAGAGATGTATGTATTCTCCCCTCCTTGTTTTCGCTATGTGAGAAAAGTATATATATATTGTTTCTATTAACGAAGATGCTATAAGACCTGTCAATTTGTCAACTTGTTGAAAAGACAAATAAGAAAAACAAATTCTGCAATGTTTTTCTTTTCCCAATTTAGTAATACAAAATCGATTTGATTACGATGGTAACAATATACACTACAGAGAACAGCTTTTGTCCAATTGTCATATCATTGCCTCGATGTTTTTCAGTTTTAGCTACTAACTTGCGCGTCATCTTTCCTCTTCAACTGACCTATCGTTAAGAATCACTGCAATTCACCGCAATGATCGCAGTGAATCACTGCAGCATTGCAGGCAATTCACAATGACCCTACTATCTACGAATATGTAAACCGTAGTTTAGATTTAAAAGATGTACATACATGTAGCAACAAAATGAAATTATAACAGATGTTTGTGTTTTGAACAATTTATCATTCTGGACAGCTATTAGATGTCTTTATTGTGAGATGATTTAAAGTTGACAACATCATCTCGTACAAACATTCTTTCGTTAATGACGTCTGTGTAAGCGTATATTTATCATTATTATTTCTTAGTAAACACATTGTCTCTAGGCTGTACAGTGTAGTATAGAATAGTTTATTCATCGAAAGAATCGGATTTGAAGCATATTGTCACATTCATAATGTGCAATGGCTAATGGCTTTAAGTAAGTGTATATTCCTTTGTAAACACACTGTTGCTAAACTGTAGTATAGTATAGTTTCTTCATTGAAAGCAATACTACTTATAGATAAACAAATGATACATGCATAAATAAGATACAACAAGGTCAAGTATATGAATGGTTCACACTAGTACAAATTATATAAATTATGGCAAGCAATGAATTATCAAAACTGTTTCCTATATCTTGCTTTCGCTTCCAGATTTTTAATAAATTTTAAGGGTCTCAAATACTGTTGGAATTCCTTTTTAATATGCTACATCTTTAACTATTTGGTAATATCAAATCTCTATTTGGAAAAAAGATTAACATAAATGTTATTATCATAGCTTTCACCACTAGATTTAGATTCAGGTATATTCATCTATATTTTCCTCATATTCAATCTATCAATTTAAATTGACTCTCGCAAATATTATAATTATTAATAATGCATTCAAATGAAAAGAAATATGGTGAAACAAATATCTCTCAAGCAAAACTGTTCATTTTACATCGCAATATTTAGACAAGATTGTAAGGTACGCTCAATATTTATACAACGTATAGCCGCAATCAACCGCAATGTTGGGTGAAACACTGCAAATGACTGCTGCTATGGTGAAGTGTGGTGTGGTCATTTGCGGTAATGTGAATGTGATCATTAATGCCAAAATTTTCAGCCGCAATATGTGGAGAATAGGACAAATTGCAATCTCTGTAGCGTACCACAACAATCTTTCTGGAACAGAAATATCCAATTCTGGTACATGTACCTGAATTTTAAACTCCCTTCAATATAAAATTCTGAAATCATGATAGCACTGAATGCATCTCAGATTAATAACTGCTTATCTTTAGACTTTCCACAATTATGCTAACTACAAATAGGTATTTGACCTTGAAACGCATACATTCAATGCCAAGGACACAAAACAAGGGCACATCCTATAGAGGTTTTCATTGCCAACCATTATGTGCAGTGTGAAAGGGATGCCTATCATAGTGTTTTTATGATGGACTTCAAACCCAACAACTGAAAAAACTGTTGACATACATGTAGAAGGATGAATAGATAAACATTGCCAAATCAAACCCTGGTAATTCTGTATTATCCAGCCTAATTGACATAGAAAGATTGTTGGTCAAGCAATGCCAATAGTTTAGCAAAGGTTATTGCGCACCATTTGAAAATTCCATTTAGTAAGTTATACAGAAGTTTTCTGGTTTTTACCTATTTATTTTATCTAATAGAAAGTATTTTCCAAAATATTGCAAGCGCAAGAAATTCTAAACTTCATTATTTTAAAAATCATGCCCTCTAAAAAACATTTTCTTCAAGATATTTTATTGAATTCTAAAACACTTTTTTTGACATGTGTCATTTACCTGTGAGATAATTATAAGCTTTCCCAAAAAAGCCTTTGGATTTGGCTCCTTGGAAACATCCTTGCATGGCAGCGATGAAATTCTGCAACATCTGTTGTTGAAAGATGACAATATGTACCTCCTTCACATGTTGAGGATTTTGTTTTTTAAATTTCTCTAAGGCATCATATATGTTGGAGGCTACATTATCAACTGACACTTTTCCAGCACCTTACAAAAAGGAATTTCAGTTATGTTTTAAACTTGCTAATTATTCATAACATTTAAGAAGACAGCAAAACAAGAGTCACAAATGGGTCATATGGCTCATCTGAGCAAAATCTGCCCATTCATAAACAACTTTAGCAAAAAACTGTACATATTCTCTTCCTTATTATGTTTTCTTTTCTTTTTTTTTTTTTACATAAATGACTGTTAACTTGCTTCTATATATTGAATAAAACAAGATAATGACAGAAACATGTGAATAAAAAGGCCTACATGGACCATCTGAGCACAATTTGCTCATTCAAATAACAAAAGAATGTTCAGAAATGTGTTAGATACATAATTATATTTTCTTGTTTATTGTGTTTTTGACAACTCAAAAATTAGTTTCACAAACATTTTCTCTAAATAACCTAGTTCACAAAGTGAGTGGTGAAAAATATTTGAAAACCAGTTTTGTTGAAAAAATGAATTTGAAATTTATCAAGGAGCATAGAGGTTGGGGCTGCATGCATCCTAAATACAAGGTATAAAGAGGCCAGCGAAAATATGCTGATATATAAAACTTTTTCTTTTTTTTTTCTTCAGTATTTCAAGTTCTAGTTGCTGAGAGACCTTGACTTTTCATAAATCACCTGAGTGACCTTCGTCTGAAAGTCCTATCCCAATTGAAAATTTAAAATTTTATAAAGTATCCTCATTGCCCTTTGAATATTCATTCAAATGTATGCTCTATTTGGTATCTAAGTTTCATTTTTTGAGTGGCCTTGACTTTTCAACCATGACCTTAAGTGATCTGTGTACAATGACATTTGTCAGAAGACAAGTGGGCTTGCCAGTGACAACCAAATTTTTAAAAATAGCAAACGTTTTTGTAAGTAGGTCAATCTTCAAAATAAAATTTTCCATACATGATGAAAAGTCTCATTACAAGGAATACACACACAAAATATTTAAGCCCTATCTCTTACTATTCATAAGTTATGACAAAGATTAAATTTTTTAAAAGATCAAGGTCACAAGGTAAACATTTTGGTATCCAATGAAAAATGTAAAATATCAAAGCCCTGTCTCTGATGGCTCTAAAGTTAAGATCCAGTATAAGTTTTTGTCTACAGACTAAGATGACAACAACAACAATGCCAGGGGTATGAAAATGGCTCTCAGGACATGCACCCCGGGAAGCTAAAAATCCTTTATCAAAGTCAGAATTGTATGAAGTACAAGTATCATCAAATACTGATAAACAGTTTAAATATGAAAACATGGACAGAGGGATGGATGGACAAAAGGACATTTTTAAAAAGAAACACAAACTTAAAACTAAAAAAAAATTTCTGATTACTGTTTTACATCATGCCAACGTTTTTTTTCAGTTATATGGCGACTGTTTCTACCTGATACACTACACAGAAAGTTATATCTATGCATTGGACCAACCTTTATCAGTGAGGAATCTTTCATTTGCCAAATCTATCATAAAACAGGATCTCAATTTTCACTGCTTTAGGCAAAGAATATGATTCAAATGTGTCTCCTGAGGCACATGAATATGGACTTCTCAGTTACAAACTAAGTATTTTCATATTGAGCTATGCCATCTCTGACAAGAGGTCTGCCAATCAACAGGTTGCATGAAATTTTCAGAGATATAAATTATAGTAAGAAAAAGTTTGAAATATTAAGTGAAATCTGTGCAAAACAATTTCAAACATATCCTTTAATTTATTTCATTGCCAAACATATAGTCAGTAAAGTAAATCACCTGTTCCCAGAGCTGGCATGGCTACACTTTTCTTCCCTATATTCTCTGTCTTAGTCAAAACTTGTAAAACTCTATCCTTCCATGTTTTTCCTTGACTTGAAGCATCTAAATGAATAATGAACTGAGCTGGTAGCCTGGAATCTTTGCCCCCATTTGTAGTTACTGCCACACCTTCCTTTTTCATATTTTCCTCTACAATAATCCAGAAATAAAATAAGCAGAATGAAAAAAGTTCAGAAGTAAAAATACAGGAACCTTAAAGTGACATGATGAAAGAGCAATGGAGAGAAATAGGAATTTATAAAGTTAAGATCAGAAATAGAAAAATTGGGGAGGGGGGAAGGGTGCCAGGAAAGATAAAAATACTTGTGAAAATGAAGAAGAGAGGCCCAAGTTGGCTTGTACCATTCACCTGAGCACAGTTTGCACATCCACAAACAAATGACTGCTTGGAGAAATTCAGAGACACATATACAGTTGTATTCCCATCCTTATTTTGTTTTTGACAACTGCTAAGGTTTCATTTAACAAGAGGTCCAAGTGGGCCTATATTGCTCACCTGAGCAAAATTTACACACTCACAAGCGTTTGTCTGCTTAAGTAAATCTGCAGATATAACTATTCTTTTGCTTATTGTATTTAAGACAACTGACAAAAAGAGTGTAAAGTTGCTCATCTACATTGAATTAATCAAAATGGACACACACTAAAATTTGCCTTTATCAGGGTTTGGCACTTCTTTTCAGCATACATGTCAGAACTGGCCTATATCAAAATCAGAAAAATGTCATAAAAAACCTAGAAACTTTGAAAGGAAACTTTCATATAACCCTTAAAATAGATATTTTCTAATAAAAATTGGCAAATAAATGCTTTGTGGTTACTCTACTTAATGTATATTGAATAAATCAAGAAAATGACACAAAATTTGTAAAAAATAAAGACTATTTTATTGATTTTTTTTCTAATAAGTCTTTTTTCAAAACACTTAAAAACTTGTTTTGGTGTAAAATGAAATGACAAATGTTTTTGCTTCCAGTGAGGTTTGAACTGCTAACCTTCAGCATGCAAGAAAAACAGCACCATTAGTACTTCATCCATACAAGGTTTCATCAATATTTTTCAATTAGTTCTGAAGGAAAATTCCATCAAAATTTATTATAACATATTAATAGTCTAAACAACCTTCTCCCCCTCTCCCTGCCCCCCTTTTTTAATCTTAAAAAATTGCAAAATATCCTACAAACCATTTGTATATTCCATTGTTTTCCATTTCCATTTATTACAATAAAATAAGTTCAAAAAAACAAAATCAATGTATCATAAGCAACCTATGAGGAGAAAAACAAAGAAATGATCTGAAAATAGTCAAAATATAGTTCAAAAAGACTTCAAAAATTTGATTTAAGAAAGGAACCAAAAAACTAACACTTCTAAAGATGCCACTCTAGACCACTCTGGTCATATAGAATGATGATCTAGGCAACCAGTCTGAAAAAGGTTGTCAAAGGAGGATACCTCTGGGGCTTATGTTGCCCCACCCTGGATTCATTCCTTGACTGACTCGATTAAAAATCAGCAACATTTTTTGATACACCTCAGTTTGATCATCTATCAAACCGATTTAGAAGTTTGTCAAATGAGGGTACCCTCTGGGCCTATGTTGCTTATGTTGCTTATGTTGCCCTGCTCTGTATCCACCCCTTGAAGGATCTGGTTGAAAACCAGCAAAATTAGTAGGGAACATTGAGTACCTTATACTTAAAAAGTTTCATCAATATCTGTCTTTCAGTTCTGAAGGAAAAGTCTATAAAAGCTTACTATGTACTAACAGTACACATATATACAACCCACCCACCCACCCTTTTTTAATCTTACAAAAATTGCTAAAAATAAAGTAAATTTATTGTTGTATTACATTTTTTTCCAATTACATTTATTACAATAAAATCAGCTAAAATACACAAAATTAATACATCATAAGCAAACACGGCAGAAATCTAAGAAATTATCTGAAAATAGTAAAAATAACAAAGGAAAAAAAACATAGTTAGAAAACATCAAAAATTTAATTTCAGAATGGAACCAAAAAAACAAACACCTTACAAGATACCCTTTTAGATCACACTAATACATTTGGTTGGATTATTTCTGCAGCCAGTCTGAAAAAGTTTGTCAAAGGAGGGTACCTTTTGGGTCCTATGTTGTCCTGCCCTAGATCTATCCCTTGAAAGATTAGGTCAAAAAACAACACCACTTGTTGGTAACCTTTAGTGCATCATCCCTACCTAGTTTGATCAAAATCCCTCCCACAGTTCTGAAGAAGTTGAAAGTATGAAAATTTATGGACAACAGATGGACAGACAGAAAGACAGTCCTTGGCTTAAGTAAGCTAAAATATTCTTACTTTGATTTAGGTATGGAACCAAAAGCAACAACACTATATAAAACATCCTTCTAAATCATTCTAATCTATTCGATTTGTCAATCTATGCAGCTAGTCTGAGGCATTTTGCCAAAGGAGGGTACCCTATGGGACCTTTTTCACCCAACCCTGGAAAACCCCCTTTATGGACCTGGTGAAAAAACAACAACAATTGTAGGGGACCACGAGTGCTACATCCCTACTACATTTGTCAAAATCTATCCATTGGTTCTGAAGAAGAAGTAAAAACAAGCAAATTCAGAGAATTGGGTCCCCCCCCCCAATTTCGGGTTCTATCAGCAAGGGTGCATTGATCTGTGATATATTGTCATGGTTGTGCATGTCTATAGGCACACATGCCAAATATGAAGGTCCTATGTCTTACGATAAAAAAGTTACATTGAAGTAGATCAAAAGTCACGGTCATGGTCACATGATAAAAAATTCTGGTACCAACAGAAAGGTAATGCAATTAGGGGCACACATGCCAAGTTTTAAGGCCCTACGTCTTATGGTTAAAAAGTTACAATGAAGTAGGTCAAAGGTCATGGTCAAGGTCACATGATAAAAATTTTGGTACCAACGGAAAGGTATTGCAATTAGGGACACACATGACAAATATGAAGGCCCTACATCTTATGGTTAAAAAGTTATGACCAAGGTTAAAGTTTTTGTGACAGACGGACAGACAGATGCACTGACAGACAGATGAATGAGATTTAATGTCCCCTCGCTTTCGCTAAAAGCGGGGGACAAAAAAAGGTGAATAAAATGACATCAATATGTTCTCACAACACCTCATTTGAGCCTTCCATTCATTTGAGCTTAAACCCAGAAAATAAAACTGTTAAGCATGCAGGTAAGATCATTACATATATATGTATATTATTTACAATAGATTAGATAAAGATGCAGAATACTGAAAACTCGTTTCAGAAAGATTTTATATTTTCAGCAATTTCTTAGATTATCTAGAAGCTCTTAAAGACCAACAAATCCTTACTCTGGACTTGTATCTGCTTTTCCAGTTCTTTTCCTCCCATTTTCTGGATAGCAGTTGACACTGCTCCTAAATTGAAAAAAAAAATAAAGTACCAACAATTGAACTTAATTTATTAAAGCAGTTACAAGAAATATGTAAAGAGGTTATGAATGCCCTCACTGATATCTATAAGAATTATCCAGAAACAATAAATCTAGGTCAAACTGAATGTACAAGTAAGGTCAATTTGATATTTATTTGGGGAACCATTTTGAAATCTTAACAGTGTGTTGCTTTGATTTAGTCGCTTTACTGGAATAGTATTGCTAATAAAGCAGTTAATCACACCATCTTTATGATTGTGCTATATAAACTGACTGTCCTTTAAGTTTGCTTGGATAATGATAACGATTTTCAACATCTTTAATGCTTCTTCATGTATGTTTTTGTAAAAAAGCTTTTTTACCTAAGCTACATGTCATGTAATTGGTAGTTTATAGCAGTAAAGGTCTTTATCTATTATCTAGCATAAGGCCAAATGAAATCTTTTACCTTTGGAACAGGACTAAAAAGTAAGGGTATTTCGTAGTAAATATATGTCTGTGTCAATTGGTTGTGGCATATCATAAGAATTATAAGACTTGGAGGTTAGTACCATAAACGGCATTTCAATTTTCACTTAAGAACTGCAAAAATCTGCATTACTCAACAAAACTAGAGTATACAAAAACTTTGAAGATGACAATCCCACATTAAACATATGATTAATTGATTGATTGATTGATTGATTGATTTTTATTTTACGTCACACCGCGAATATTTCACATATATGGTGACGGCATCTGTCTGATGTGGGGCATACAAATTTTGACATTGCAACGGACCCACCCGAAGCAGTGAGGAATCTTTAACGTGCCATGCATACCACGACACGGGGCCTCGGTTTTTACTGTCTCATCCAAAAGACATGACACCGGCCAGAGCAGGACTCGAACCCCAGCCTCCCGATCAAAAGTCCTACGCGATACCACTAGGCCACGCCGGTTTCATTAAACATACAAAGTTCAAGGACAACTGCTATGCTCAAACTACAAATCAGACCTACAGCTTATTGTGATTATCAGAAGTACTCCATCCAAAGACATACATAGCGTCACTCACTGATTTTTCATTTCACTACAAAATTTACAAGGAATGTGACAAACCTCTGCTTAAGTCTATATCCTCATTGGTGCTGTTGACGATAACATCTACGTCGACTGTAGTTATGTCCCCTTGATAGATCTTCAGCTCCATGGATCCTAATGATACACATACTTGGTCTGTACTCTGGGGAAACTGATCAGATATCATTTCAAACTCCTCCTCAGCTTAAAGCAAAGGGAAAATCGTCAGTACTTTGAAATTTGAAAGACTGGTTTAGAAGTAATAATATATGACTCTTATCACTGCCCTGCCACATTAGCATTGCATGATTTTTTCCCTTGCAAATGAGATGAAGGGAAAAAAAAACAAAAAAAAGGAATACCCAAAGTGAAATTAATATTACACATATTTTGTATTTTATGTTCTAAATATATGAGTAATATGTAGTTTTCCATTGGGATATCTATACAGGAGAAAATAAAACGTACTATTTTTTCCCATACGCTTTTTTTTCAATTATCATTCTATAATTTGTCAACAATTCATTCATTATTTCAGTATATTAATTAGGAAATTAATTCAATGATTCAGGATCTAAAACGTAAACTTCTTAAACCGAAACCCTGACAAGTTTGAACCTCTCCAAATTAAATTTTTCTATGCATGTTTTATTATCTCAAATGTTATATCATTGTGTACACTTCAACCTGTAATGGTGCTTAAATTGGGAAACACATTTTCAAAATTTCTTATCCATCATATATTGATAAATCATGATAAATCATCCTTGCATCAAGATGTATAAAATTAAGAAGATGTTGATAAATCAAGGTAATACATGTATAATGAATGAATACTTTTCTCAAATCCTTTTCCATGTCTGGGTCCTTTATTTTTCTTTTTCTTATCACCAGGTGTTTGCTGTGCTCTGGATTGAAGTTCTGTTTCGAATGCCTTTTAAAATAGATATTTCAGAAATAAAGATTTTGCTCTGTGAGTATTTATTTCAAAGCAGCAAAATTTTACAGTAGAAAGGTGGTAGATAAGGTACCATATGCTATGTCATAGCGTAGTTATGAATTAAGGTGACTTGTCTTTCTACATCATGGAATTTTTAAGGTTCGTGTGTTTTTGCATTTATCTAGTAATAAATTAGCACTGCTAGAACATGAAGCCCATCAGTATAAGTACATTTACAGTATAATGGTAGCCATCACAGGGATGTTTCAATACTTAACTTGAGTCATTTAAAAATAACAAAACTGAATACCCTTTGACAGAAAGTCATCAAAGAAATTACTGTATTCACTCGTGTATAGTACACATCCGTGTATAATACACACCCCCAACTTTTGGAAAATAATTGAAGAAAAAGTCTACATCTCGTGTATAACATGCAGGTAAAATTGCGGCATAGGCAAATGGTCCAGAACCTTAAGTTTACCTAGAAAAAATCTCTGTATTACAAACAGATTTTACTTTACGGAAAACACAATTGGTTATGTGCCTGAACCTTAAGATATTCAATGAATGGGATAAACCCAATTGCCGTAATAAAATTAATTTGTGATCCAAACATTGCGTTAACAGAAAGAAAACTGTAAAGAATGGTTGATAAAATTGTAACAATTAGCCACTGTAATAAGTATTCTTGATAAAATAAAGATAATGAAGCAAAGCTGTCATTTTCTATATATTTTACACTCATTATCTCGAAGTGTTTGTACAAAATAAATTAATTAACACAGCATTAAAGGAAGAAGAAATTCGAACGACCAATTATCCCAGTGGGGTGTACGGTAATGGCTGATTGTTAGCCCATGAAGTCATTTCACCTTAATGGATGATGATTAGATAATTGGATTGTATCGGCATTTGTTATTTCAAAATATGCTTGTCTCCTTTGTAATAACATCTTCAATTCAGTGCATAATGTCAAGTGTTCAACAAAAGGAGGTAAAACTGTAATGATAATCTCTGTATCAAGTGTCTAAAATCTATTTCAGTGGTCAAGTTAAAGGTTCTCAAAGTCTAATGGTCATGTTCTGATCATTGTCAGAGGACATTTAAAGCAATATCGCTGCGGAAATATGAATTCTCAAATTTGGAAAAAAGGTTCTTGTTTAAGATCTCGTGTATAATACACACCTGGAAAATCAAAGTCAGATTTTATGAAAAAAATTACATATTATACACGAGTGAATACGGTACCCCATAATTATTTCATGTTGTTCAGAAACAACAGTATAACTCAATTCCTTTTTACTACTTATCGTAACTTATTCCTGCATAAAACTTACCTATTCTTTGACTTGCAATTATGAAGCATTTTCAATTATAAAGGAAAATTGATTAAGTCAAGAATTAAGAACAATGCACAACTTCTGCACACGGTCATGGCAGACGTAGCTAGCCAAACAGGACATGCTTAATCCTCCTAGTCTATCTTCTGGTTTCCGGGTATCTATGAGTGTCTAACATCAATATGGTATAATAAAGCAACAGTTATTTGCATACATGTATTTTATTTTTATCGACATGAAACCTTTTCTTCTACACTGCCTAATTAAGGGAGTTGGATTTCATCTTACTTCAAACAGACTGCCTGAACCAAGACAACTCGATGTAAACAAGCATTCTGAAAGTATTGTTTAGGCAATACTAAGTCCTCTACCGGCAAATGGAAAACTAAGACCCCAAAACACACACACACACCTACACACACACACATCCATCTATACACACACACACACACACACACACACACACACACACACTCACACACACACACACACACAACATACTGTCTTTCAGGCTGCCAGCAAGTTAAGTATTTGATCACAACCTTTAAAGAACTTTTCTAATTCCAAGGGCTGTAATTCCGTTAAAAATCAGTGGACCGTAACGAAACTCAAACTTGATCTGTAACTCATGGCAGTATACTCACACACCAAAAATTGGATGAATATCTACAAGCGTTTAGAAAAAAAGTCCGGAAAACTGCCATTTTAAAGAAATTTTCTAATTCCAGGGGCCGTAATTCCTTCAAACATCAGTGGACCAAAACGAAACTCAAACCTGATCAGTAACTCATGGTGGTATACTCACACACCAAAAATTGGATGAATATCTACAAGCGTTTAGAAAAAAAGTCCGGAAAACTTGAGTGTGACTGACGGACAGATGGACAGACGGACGGAGTGCAAACCTATAGTCCCCTTCGGCGATGCCGGTAGGAGACTAACAAGCATTCTGAAAGTATTGCTTAAGCAATACTAAGTCCCCTACCGGTAAATGGAAAACTAAGACCCCAAAAACACACACACACACAACATACTGTCTTTCAGGCTGCCAGCAAGTTAAGTATTTGATCACAACCTTTGAAGATGATGAAAACTAGAACTGTCTCAAACTTGATCTGTAACTCATGGTGGTATACTCACACACCAAAAATTGGATGAATATCTACAAGCGTTTAGAAAAAATGTCAGGAAAACTGCTATTTTAAAGAAATTTTCTAATTCCAAGACCCATAATTCCGTAAAAAATCAGTGGACCAAAACGGAGCTTGAACTGGATCTGTAACTCATGGTGGTAGACTCACACAACAAAAATTGGATGAACACCTACAAGCATTTAGAAAAAAAGTCCGGAAAACAGCCATTTTAAAGGAATTTTCTAATTCCAAGGGCCGTAATTCCGTCAAAAATCAGTGGACTGTAACGAAACTTAAACTTGATCTGTAACTCATGGTGGTATACTGACACACCAAAAATTGGATGAATATCTACAAGCGTTTAGAAAAAAAGTCCGGAAAACTGCCATTTTAAAGAAATTTTTTTATTCAAAGGGCCGTAATTCCGTAAAAAAAATCAGTGGACCAAAACGGAACTTGAACTTGATCTGTAACTCATGGTGGTAGACTCACACACCAAAAATTGGATGAATATCTACAAGCGTTTAGTAAAAAAGTCCGGAAAACGTGAGTGTGACTGACAGACTGATGGACGGAGTGCATACCTATAGTCCCCTTCGGCGATGCCGATAGGGGACTAAAAATAGAATGCCTGCAATACTTACCTGAAGTGTTGGAGCATCTTTTTCATAAATTACAAATCTGACTTCTTTTATCGATGATTTATGTCCAGAAATGTCAGCTGCAGCAGAAAACATCTCCTTGGCAACAGTATCTTTTGGAAATCCAAGATTACCAGTGCCCATGGCAGGAAATGCTATGGTTTTTGCCTTATGTTTGGATGCTTCAACCATGCAATTTTTCAAAAATGTTTGCAAAACCTGTTCAAAATAAAGAAAGAAAATTTAGAAAATAACTTATGCATAAAAAATAAAGACATCATGTATGTTTCATATTAAATACCAATAAATTATTATCATATCTATAAAATACATTACACTAAAATATATATTTCTCATGTATTTATTTGTTTTTGAGTTTTGTGTGATTCTTACCTTAAATCAAGCCAAGATCATTCCTTTAACACTGTAACAACAAATACCTGGCATACTGTACAGAACTTTCAATCTATACACTGAAAGCAATGAGGCATCTTTTATATGCCATATCTACCATGAGACAGGACTTTCACTTTTATATGCCATATCTACCATGAGACAGGACTTTCACTTTTATATGCCATATCTACCATGAGACAGGACTTTCACTTTTATATGCCATATCTACCATGAGACAGGACTTTCACTTTCATATGCCATATCTATCATAAGACAGTACTTTCACTTTTATATGCCATATCTACCATGAGACAGGACTTTCATTTTTATATGCCATATCTACCATGAGACAGTACTTTCATTTTTGTTGTCTCATCTGACAGACAAGACGATACTGACAAGGAACTAGTGGCTCTTAAGCCTGGGACCTCTCAATCATAAACCAAGCATTTTACCAACTGAGTTAGGTTAGCTTGACTCATGTATTCAACAAGAAACCGCTGAACACGGTATGGCTGGATTGCAAAGCAATTTCGAATCAAGGTCACAAGAACAAAAGAATCTATGTGTGAAGTATCAAAACCCCATTCCTATTGATTCAAATTATATAGCCAAAGTTGAAGTTTTTTAAAAGTAGGTTGAAGTCTGAGGTCAAGGTCACTAGGTCAAAAGACTTGAAATAATTTGAAAGCTCTGGTCATAAGGAACCTGTGTGTGAAGTATTATGTTTATACTCCTCTTAGTTGCTGAGATTTTATTTCAACCAGAAACTTTGACCAAAATGTTGACAGACAGATGGATGGACAGACAGATGGATGGACAGACAAATGGACATTGCCAATCTATACACTGGAAGTGCTTTGCAATCTAGCCAAAAATACTAATGCTAAATAAATAGTATATATGGTTTTACAGACATCAAGTAAACTCTAGAAAATGTAAATTTTCACTGACCTCTAATGACAGACCTTGACCTTTATCCCAAGGAGGCAAAGCACCATGACAAACATGTTTACATTTTAAATTGCCACCAGTTGTCACAGCTATGTCCCCAAAATTGATTCCATCTGGAAAATTTTTGGTGCACTCTTCCTGCAGTTTGTCACCCCCTGCCTTGAGAAGGGACTGTGACACAAAGCCCTGGCTTAAGTTCAATTCTTTAGAAGCAGTATTAACAATGATGTCAGCCTGAAATTGAAAGAGACAAAATAAAACATTCAGTAACTCACAACTTGGAAACAAATTTCAGAATTTTAAATCTGATCTACTTACAATGCTAAGTTAAACATCCCTGTCATGGCATATAGACCTTAGAACAAGATGTGTTTGTGAAACACTGATGCCTCAAAATGGCACTCATTTCTAAAATTAATGAAAAGCAGGTCAAAGGTCAGTCAAGTCAAAAGGTCAAATGTTTGGTTTCTTGAAAACGGTATTGTCATAAGGAATACTAGCACATGTGAGATGTCAAAGACTTCTCTAACAGTTCACAAGTTAGAACCACAGACAGACAGACAGACCAAAAACTACAGTTATTATTATGCAACAACAGTGATGGTTTTAAGTCTTCACAAATCACAATTCAAATGGCTTGACTCAAACTTTTATACTATAATTAAGAATTTGTCCTAAAACTGGAAAAAGAAAAAAAATGCTCAAAATCCATTCACCTTTCGACTGGTTCTTTATAATATTGTTTATTTTCATGCCTGTGTCTATAGGTCAAATACTGTACATGTAATGAGTAACTATGGTGCCAAATTCATCCAATCAGAACTTTTCAGTAAATGTTAAACATGATAAAAATAACATGATATAATCCAGTATATCTAAAATATACTGAAACCAGTGAATATCGCACCTTATTTCTTGGTATAGAGTCCCTAAATGTGCAATGTACACTCTATTGTACACGAAGAACATAAAAAAGCATATCAAAAAATATCATACATGCGGTAGATCTGTGTTACTTACAGATTGATTGGCTATATGACCTTTTACGATTTTCACAATGACCTTTCCTAAAGTAACTTCTGTTAGCGGTTGAAGTTTTGGAGGTTTACCTGCTAAAGAATAAAAAGTGCATTTCAACAAAGTGTAACATATATTTCCTTTCGCAAAATATATCCATTTAAGTACAGAGTTATACTTCAGTAGAATACTTTCCATTTTCACATAATATACGGGGTACAATGTACAACAAACTAATTTTTATGCTAAGATTTTCACTATGTCATTTAATACTTGGATTGTGACGGCAAAGTGAAATGATACATATTTCCGCTACAAAACATTACATGGTATGTGCATACGAAAAGAAATAAGAATGATGGTAAGCGAGGTACATTCCTGAAGTTTCAGTCAGTTTGTAACAATTTTATTTTCTTCATTTTCATGAATGACAAGATCTACTTGATAACTTGGCACAGTAGCCAGTGGTTACCAATACCAATCCGTCAAACATGATTACCATAGATATCAAACATGATTAACATAGATATCAAACATGATTAACATCAAACATGATTAACATAGATATCAAAAATGATTAACATAGATATCCTGCCACAAGTACTTAAGCAACACTTAAGCAAGACTGAATTTGCTGACATGGGACCTCTGGGTTCCTTTTTTTTTTTTTTTTTTGAAAGACAGAATACCAATATATGGGCGAGTCTAGTACACTAACAACTGCCGTTACCCAAATCTTATCTACAATATAAATATCAAGATTGATAAATGCCGGGTGATTAATATGAAACCAATTAGGCCATGTAAAAATTTTTTTTCATGAACGAAAGTGTGTTGCATGTGTATATACAGATATGTGACTGAAATTATGGAAAAATGTAGACACAAAGTTATTGAGTAATGTAGTAATAAGCCACGTGATGTATTTCAATTTGTACAACTTGCGTACAGCGTACGCATATCATACAAAGAACGTACGCAAGTGATGCACAGAGGGTATGCGCAGACTTACGCGGACTTGGTCAAATTCTTACAATTCATTACGCGTACGTTGTGTCAATTTGTTATGGTGTGAAAGGGCATTTACGTGAAGAAGGAATACGTAGTTGATCTCTTAAATACCTGATTTACGGTTACGACTAACGTCTACAACTGTTGATAAATCGGGCTACTGGTTCGGCTATTTTTCAAGATCAGCTGATTAGGGAATACATGCAACTTCACTAAAACAACCACTAGTGATAGTGACAGTTAAAGCGGCAATAACTGACTGGAAGCTAAGCTTTTTAAAGCGCTTTGGATAGGCTTTGGGGATCGTTTTTGTGAGCACCGTTAAGATCGTATCCCTGTAAATTATGTGCCTTCATCAAACCAGATATTACGAAGACATTTATGTCAAAAACCGAAAATGCAGATCGCATAACCAATGTTCGCTGCTTTGAAATTTGAATGTGCAATAGGGCGCACCGAGTAAGTGGTTTCATGCGCCATTTTCGATCAGAATGGGACTTTGTCGCAGGGCGTGTAACCTTCCTGATCCCTGCTGTTTAACAGCATTACATTAAGCATTTTTATTAACTGACAAAATACTTTCTCTTTCTCCTACGGGAAAACATGTTCTATAAATAGATATTTTATATTTAACAATGAATCAACACAGAGACACGGCGGCTATTTTTTTTCCGAGGTTGCAATAAATACGACTCGTCGGCGCCAAGTTTGAGCACACGGCGGTGTCTGAGAAACATAGAATTAATTTTACATGGCCTTAAGTATTTAGGATTCTACCTTTCATATTACTGAAATTCATTACCTGCATTTGCATTCGCATCTGTACTTTGTCGTCTGTTGCCTGTATGTTCAAAATCACCTATTTTCTGAAGGAAAGTGACATTTGCTCCAAATTCTTTTTTCATCGCCTGTGAGAAGCCAATAACAGTCTCTTGTCTAACGTCACACAAAAATATTTTCTTTATTCCTGTCGATGGATTCCGCTTCAAGTACTTCCGTACTGATCTTACAATGCCTATTGTGGCTTCTTGTATTGGAAAACCAAAAATACCGGTACATAATGCAGGTATGGCGACAGATTCAAAGTTATGCTGGTCGGTTTGCTTCAAGCTTTCAAAGATACATTCTTCTAGGTCGTCGCTTTCTTGGTTTTTTCCGCCTTTCCAGGCAGGACCTACAGCATGGGCTATCTTTTTGCACTTCAGTTTTCCAGAAGAAGTTACCACTACATCTCCTTCATTTAAATGTCCTTGACCTTGTATTAAAGATGTGCATTCTTCTTGAATGCTATTACCTCCTATTTGAAAATGAAAAGAAAAATGTCATTTATATTGTTTGTTTACAGAGCTACTTTTTAAACTTCCAAATTCTTTTGCTTTGAAACAGTTGTGTGCTCTTTAAAGTTTGACGCAATGCTGTGAAGTCTTGCTCTAGAATGCAGTGATCTCTAACATTCAATGTCCAACCCTGACATGCTAGCTAGGTCTAATTTTGACATAGGGTCTAGCCACAACAACCAATATACATGAATCAAGGGATCACACTAACCTAGGAACTACTATTTTTATATCTAATAACAAGCTGTGTTTGTGAAACACTAATGCTCCAGTGGCACCAAAGTCCAAAAAGTTATTTTTAGCATGATGGTCAAAAGGTCATTGACCTTGATGTCATTCGAAAGGGTTTCATTAGTTGAGTACACAAGTCAAATATGAAGTCTATCCGTGATTGTTCAAAAGTTATAGTCAAGATTAAAGTTGACAATGGACAGACAAACAAACAAACAAACAGACAAACAGACAGGACAAAAACAATATAAAAAGTTTAAATTTATTTCCATTCTAATAAAAATGCAATAAATTAAAGCTTTGCACTCTGTTTCTAGAAATACTGGTTTTCAACAAATCAGTTTTATTTCTTCAAACAAGTGCAATCTACAAGTAGACTTAGGTCAAAAGCCCAATACCTGTATAAATAACAAAAAAAGTACAGAAAACTGTTTGACCTACTTTCAGCTCTAAATCTAGCTGAAATGAAAACTAAAAATGTATTTCTCCGAGAGAGAGAGAGGTTGTGTTCAAATTTCAGGGCAATATGTAAATTAACAATGAGAAAATATATGGGAATCTCTGTGACCTACTGTAGGCCCTAAGTAGGCCATAGTGCACCACTCTAGCTGAAATGCACACTGAATCTGTATTTATTGGTTGTAAGTTAATTTCAGTGTTACACCTGTATTCATAACCTAAAAGGTCAAGAAAACTGTTTCACCTATTTTCAGCCCTAAAGTGAGTCATGATGCACCAATTCAGCTTAAACTAAACATTTATTAATCTGAAAGAGTGTGATTAAATTTCAGGTAAATATGTGTAACTATATCTATTACTAAATGGAAAACTATCTGACCTACTTTAGATTTATTCCTAATGTAGATCACAGTGCAACAATCAAGCTGAAATACTATCTGACCTTGTATTTCTCTAACAGGAAGATTGTGACTAAATTTCACATCAATATCTCAATCCATAATGAGAAAAAGCGCAGAAACAAACATGATTGACATACTTTGTCAGAAAGTAGTTCACGAAACATCAATCTGACTGAAATGCAAACTGATTCTTACACTCTTGTTATTTTACACTGGGAATGAACATCAACAATTACATGACCCTGGACAGATGGACACATGGTAAGACTGACACAGGAACAGTGCCATGACATGACCCTGGACAGATGGACACATGGTATGACAGATAAAGGAACAGTGCCATAACATGACCCTGGACAGATGGACACATGAAAAGACAGACAGGGAACAGTACCATAACAGGACCCTGGACAGATGGACACATCATAAGAGACACAGGAACAGTGCCATAACATGACCCTGGACAGATGGACACATGATAAGACAGACACAGGAACAGTACCATAACATGACCCTGGACAGATGGACACATGGTAAGACAGACACAGGAACAGTACCATTACATGACCCTGGACAGATGGACACATGGTAAGACAGATAAATGAACAGTGCCATAACATGACCCTGGACAGATGGACACATGGTAAGACAGCCACAGGAACAGTGCCATAACATCACCCTGGACAGATTGACACATGTTAAGACAGACATAGGAACAGTGCCATAACATGACCCTGGACAGATGGACACATGATAAGACAGACACAGGAACAGTACCAAAACATGGCACTGGACAGATTGACACATGATGAGACAGACACAGGAACAGTGCCATAACATGACCCTGGACAGGTGGACACATGGTAAGACAGATAAAAGAACAATGCCATAACATGACCCTGGACAGATGGACACATGGTATGACAGATAAAGGAACAGTGCCATAACATGACCTTGGACAGATGGACACATGGTAAGACTGACACAGGAACAGTGCCATAACATGACCCTGGACAGATGGACACATGGTAAGACTGACACAGGAACAGTGCCATAACATGACCCTGGACAGATGGATACATGGTAAGACAGACACAGGAACAGTACCATTACATGACCCTGGACAGATGGACACATGGTAAGACAGGCACAGGAACAGTGCCATAACATGACCCTGGACAGATGGACACATGGTAAGACTGACACAGGAACAGTGCCATAACATGACCCTAGACAGATGGACACATGGTAAGACAGATAAAGGAACAGTACCATAACATGACCCTGGACAGATGGACACATGGTAAGACAGATAAAGGAACAGTACCATAACATGACCCTGGACAGATGGACATATGGTATGACAGATAAAGGAACAGTGCCATAACATGACCCTGGACAGATGGATACATGGTAAGACAGACACAGGAACAGTACCATTACATGACCCTGGACAGATGGACACATGGTAATACAGATAAATGAACAGTGCCATAACATGACCCTGGACAGATGGACACATGGTAAGACAGACACAGGAACAGTGCCATGACATGACCCTGGACAGATGGACATATGGTATGACAGATAAAGAAACAGTGCCATAACACGACCCTGGAAAGACTGACACATGGTAAGACAGATAAAGGAACAATGCCATAACATGACTCTGGATAGATGGACACATGGTAAGACAGGCACAGGAACAGTACCATAACATGACCCTGGACAGATGGACACATGGTAAGACTGACACAGGAACAGTGCCATAACATCACCCTGGACAGATGGACACATGGTATGACAGATAAATGAACAGCGCCATAACATGACCCTGGACAGATAGACACATGATAAGACAAACACAGGAACAGTACCATAACATGACCCTGGACAGATGGACACATGATAAGACAGACACAGGAACAGAGCCATAACATGACCCAGGATAGATTGAAACATGGTAAGACAGATAAATGAACAGTGCCATAACATGACCCTGGACAGATGGACACATGGTAAGACAGGCACAGGAACAGTGCCATGACATGACCCTGGACAGATGGACACATGATAAGACAGACACAGGAACAGTGCCATAACATGACCCTGGACAGATGGACACATGGTAAGACAGACACAGGAACAGTGCCATAACATCACCCTGGACAGATGGACATATGGTATGACAGATAAAGGAACAATGCCATAACATGACCCTGGACAGATGGATACATGGTAAGACAGACACAGGAACAGTGCCATTACATGACCCTGGACAGATGGACACATGGTAAGACAGATAAATGAAGTGCCATAACATGACCCTGGACAGATGGACACATGGTAAGACAGGCACAGGAACAGTGCCATGACATGACCCTGGACAGATGGACACATGGTAAGACAGGCACAGGAACAGTGCCATGACATGACCCTGGTCAGATGGACACATGGTAAGACAGACACAGGAACAGTACCATAACATGACCCTGGACAGATGGACACATGGTATGACAGACACAGGAACAGTGCCATAACATGACCCTGGACAGATGGACACATGGTAAGACAGACACAGGAACAGTGCCATAACATGACCCTGGACAGATGGACACATGGTAAGACAGATAAAGGAACAGTACCATAACATGACCTTGGACAGATGGACACATGGTAAGACTGACACAGGAACAGTGCCATAACATGACCCTGGACAGATGGACACATGGTAAGACAGATAAAGGAACAGTACCATAACATGACCCTGGACAGATGGACACATGGTAAGACAGACACAGGAACAGTGCCATAACATGACCCTGGACAGATGGACATATGGTATGACAGATAAAGGAACAATGCCATAACATGACCCTGGACAGATGGATACATGGTAAGACAGACACAGGAACAGTACCATTACATGACCCTGGACAGATGGACACATGGTAAGACAGATAAATGAAGTGCCATAACATGACCCTGGACAGATGGACACATGGTAAGACAGGCACAGGAACAGTGCCATGACATGACCCTGGACAGATGGACACATGATAAGACAGACACAGGAACAGTACCAAAACATGGCACTGGACAGATTGACACATGATGAGACAGACACAGGAACAGTGCCATAACATGACCCTGGACAGGTGGACACATGGTAAGACAGATAAAAGAACAATGCCATAACATGACCCTGGACAGATGGAAACATGGTATGACAGATAAAGGAACAGTGCCATAACATGACCTTGGACAGATGGACACATGGTAAGACTGACACAGGAACAGTGCCATAACATGACCCTGGACAGATGGACACATGGTAAGACTGACACAGGAACAGTGCCATAACATGACCCTGGACAGATGGATACATGGTAAGACAGACACAGGAACAGTACCATTACATGACCCTAGACAGATGGACACATGGTAAGACAGGCACAGGAACAGTGCCATAACATGACCCTGGACAGATGGACACATGGTAAGACAGGCACAGGAACAGTGCCATAACATGACCCTAGACAGATGGACACATGGTAAGACAGATAAAGGAACAGTACCATAACATGACCCTGGACAGATGGACACATGGTAAGACAGATAAAGGAACAGTACCATAACATGACCCTGGACAGATGGACATATGGTATGACAGATAAAGGAACAGTGCCATAACATGACCCTGGACAGATGGATACATGGTAAGACAGACACAGGAACAGTACCATTACATGACCCTGGACAGATGGACACATGGTAATACAGATAAATGAACAGTGCCATAACATGACCCTGGACAGATGGACACATGGTAAGACAGGCACAGGAACAGTGCCATGACATGACCCTGGACAGATGGACATATGGTATGACAGATAAAGAAACAGTGCCATAACACGACCCTGGAAAGACTGACACATGGTAAGACAGATAAAGGAACAATGCCATAACATGACTCTGGATAGATGGACACATGGTAAGACAGGCACAGGAACAGTACCATAACATGACCCTGGACAGATGGACACATGGTAAGACTGACACAGGAACAGTGCCATAACATGACCCTGGACAGGTGGACACATGGTAAGACAGATAAAAGAACAATGCCATAACATGACCCTGGACAGATGGACACATGGTATGACAGATAAAGGAACAGTGCCATAACATGACCTTGGACAGATGGACACATGGTAAGACTGACACAGGAACAGTGCCATAACATGACCCTGGACAGATGGACACATGGTAAGACTGACACAGGAACAGTGCCATAACATGACCCTGGACAGATGGATACATGGTAAGACAGACACAGGAACAGTACCATTACATGACCCTGGACAGATGGACACATGGTAAGACAGATAAATGAAGTGCCATAACATGACCCTGGACAGATGGACACATGGTAAGACAGGCACAGGAACAGTGCCATGACATGACCCTGGACAGATGGACACATGATAAGACAGACACAGGAACAGTACCAAAACATGGCACTGGACAGATTGACACATGATGAGACAGACACAGGAACAGTGCCATAACATGACCCTGGACAGGTGGACACATGGTAAGACAGATAAAAGAACAATGCCATAACATGACCCTGGACAGATGGAAACATGGTATGACAGATAAAGGAACAGTGCCATAACATGACCTTGGACAGATGGACACATGGTAAGACTGACACAGGAACAGTGCCATAACATGACCCTGGACAGATGGACACATGGTAAGACTGACACAGGAACAGTGCCATAACATGACCCTGGACAGATGGATACATGGTAAGACAGACACAGGAACAGTACCATTACATGACCCTAGACAGATGGACACATGGTAAGACAGGCACAGGAACAGTGCCATAACATGACCCTGGACAGATGGACACATGGTAAGACAGGCACAGGAACAGTGCCATAACATGACCCTAGACAGATGGACACATGGTAAGACAGATAAAGGAACAGTACCATAACATGACCCTGGACAGATGGACACATGGTAAGACAGATAAAGGAACAGTACCATAACATGACCCTGGACAGATGGACATATGGTATGACAGATAAAGGAACAGTGCCATAACATGACCCTGGACAGATGGATACATGGTAAGACAGACACAGGAACAGTACCATTACATGACCCTGGACAGATGGACACATGGTAATACAGATAAATGAACAGTGCCATAACATGACCCTGGACAGATGGACACATGGTAAGACAGGCACAGGAACAGTGCCATGACATGACCCTGGACAGATGGACATATGGTATGACAGATAAAGAAACAGTGCCATAACACGACCCTGGAAAGACTGACACATGGTAAGACAGATAAAGGAACAATGCCATAACATGACTCTGGATAGATGGACACATGGTAAGACAGGCACAGGAACAGTACCATAACATGACCCTGGACAGATGGACACATGGTAAGACTGACACAGGAACAGTGCCATAACATCACCCTGGACAGATGGACACATGGTATGACAGATAAATGAACAGTGCCATAACATGACCCTGGACAGATGGACACATGATAAGACAAACACAGGAACAGTACCATAACATGACCCTGGACAGATGGACACATGATAAGACAGACACAGGAACAGTGCCATAACATGACCCAGGATAGATTGAAACATGGTAAGACAGATAAATGAACAGTGCCATAACATGACCCTGGACAGATGGACACATGGTAAGACAGGCACAGGAACAGTGCCATGACATGACCCTGGACAGATGGACACATGATAAGACAGACACAGGAACAGTGCCATAACATGACCCTGGACAGATGGACACATGGTAAGACAGACACAGGAACAGTGCCATAACATCACCCTGGACAGATGGACATATGGTATGACAGATAAAGGAACAATGCCATAACATGACCCTGGACAGATGGATACATGGTAAGACAGACACAGGAACAG
Organism: Pteria penguin; assembly: GCA_035048485.1. Lineage (NCBI taxonomy): Eukaryota > Metazoa > Mollusca > Bivalvia > Pterioida > Pteriidae > Pteria > Pteria penguin. The sequence goes on along the minus strand of CM068583.1, from coordinate 15,304,669 downwards.
TACCATTACATGACCCTGGACAGATGGACACATGGTAAGACAGATAAATGAAGTGCCATAACATGACCCTGGACAGATGGACACATGGTAAGACAGGCACAGGAACAGTGCCATGACATGACCCTGGACAGATGGACACATGGTAAGACAGGCACAGGAACAGTGCCATGACATGACCCTGGACAGATGGACACATGGTAAGACAGACACAGGAACAGTACCATAACATGACCCTGGACAGATGGACACATGGTATGACAGACACAGGAACAGTGCCATAACATGACCCTGGACAGATGGACACATGGTAAGACAGACACAGGAACAGTGCCATAACATGACCCTGGACAGATGGACACATGGTAAGACAGATAAAGGAACAGTACCATAACATGACCCTGGACAGATGGACACATGGTAAGACAGACACAGGAACAGTGCCATAACATGACCCTGGACAGATGGACACATGGTAAGACAGATAAAGGAACAGTACCATAACATGACCCTGGACAGATGGACACATGGTAAGACAGACACAGGAACAGTGCCATAACATGACCCTGGACAGATGGACATATGGTATGACAGATAAAGGAACAATGCCATAACATGACCCTGGACAGATGGATACATTGTAAGACAGACACAGGAACAGTACCATTACATGACCCTGGACAGATGGACACATGGTAAGACAGATAAATGAAGTGCCATAACATGACCCTGGACAGATGGACACATGGTAAGACAGGCACAGGAACAGTGCCATGACATGACCCTGGACAGATGGACACATGGTAAGACAGGCACAGGAACAGTGCCATGACATGACCCTGGATAGATGGACACATGGTAAGACAGACACAGGAACAGTACCATAACATGACCCTGGACAGATGGACACATGGTATGACAGACACAGGAACAGTGCCATAACAATGTATGTCCCAATTTACAATGGGCATAATCATTTTACTGTGCATCAGAAGATAACATATTTGTAATATATGTAAAACAACTTCTAAACAAAGTCTTAGATATATTTGCTTTGTAAAATTGGTTAAATACTTTATCATGAATTGATGTGGCGTTCAAAAGATTTTCCACTACCTCAGGGTCCGGCACCATGAACTGAGAATATACTTAAGTCAAATATTTAATTTTAATTTATTCCATTGTGAAACATTCAAATAAATGCTCATGCAGAGTGATTTAATTTTATTTACCAACAGAATAAAACTAAATAAAATCCAAATCCCAGTTATTAATTCACTGATGAATAGAAGAATATGAAATTTTGACTCAAGTATATTCTCAGTTTATGGCACAGAATCCTGGTATTATTATTTTGTTGATGAATTTCTCCCTTGACATTCTAAAGCATATATTTATACTGGTTTTTCATATTCCTTTTATGCTTGATATATTTTGTAAAATTCAGTAGTAGTGACAATTTTTTTGAATAAGATATAAATGTGTATTCCCATGCTTATAATGCTATACACATGACGCCAGGATAATGATATATTTACTCTTGTTATACACATGAGGCCAGGATAATGATACACTTACCCTTGTTATACACACAAGGCCAGGATAATGATACGCTTACCCTTGTTATACACACAAGGCCAGGATAATGATACACTTACCCTTGTTATACACACAAGGCCAGGATAATGATATGCTTACCCTTGTTATACACACAAGGCCAGGATAATGATACACTTACCCTTGTTATACACACAAGGCCAGGATAATGATACACTTACCCTTGTTATACACACAAGGCCAGGATAATGATATACTTACTCTTGTTATACACACAAGGCCAGGATAATGATACACTTACCCTTGTTATACACACAAGGCCAGGATAATGATATACTTACTCTGTTATACACACAAGGCCAGGATAATGATATACTTACCATTGTTATACACACAAGGCCAGGATAATGATACGCTTACCAGTGTTATACACACAAGGCCAGGATAATGATACGCTTACCCTTGTTATACACACAAGGCCAGGATAATGATATGCTTACCCTTGTTATACACACAAGGCCAGGATAATGATACACTTACCATTGTTATACACACAAGGCTAGGATAATGATATGCTTACCCTTGTTATACACACAAGGCCAGGATAATGATATACTTACTCTTGTTATACACACAAGGCCAGGATAATGATACACTTACCCTTGTTATACACACAAGGCCAGGATAATGATATACTTACTCTGTTATACACACAAGGCCAGGATAATGATACACTTACCCTTGTTATACGCACAAGGCCAGGATAATGATATACTTACCCTTGTTATACACACAAGGCCAGGATAATGATATGCTTACCCTTGTTATACGCACAAGGCCAGGATAATGATATACTTACTCTGTTATACACACAAGGCTAGGATAATGATATACTTACCCTTGTTATACACACAAGGCCAGGATAATGATATGCTTACCCTTGTTATACACACAAGGCCAGGATAATGATATACTTACCCTTGTTATACACACAAGGCCAGGATAATGATACACTTACCCGTGTTATACACACAAGGCCAGCATAATGATATGCTTACCCTTGTTATACGCACAAGGCCAGGATAATGATATGCTTACCCTTGTTATACACACAAGGCCAGGATAATTATATACTTACCCTTCTTTACCAAGGCTTTAGCTAAACCTCCGGTATGTTTTAATTCTGAATTAGCAGCATTGACTAAAACATCAACATCCATGGCTGTTAGATCACCCTTCATAACACTGATTATCACTCCGTCATGGGTGCTATATTTAGCAATTTCTCCGTCATTTAGTTTAGCACCTTTCTGGCTTGACCAGCTCCTGGACAAGTCCTGGTCCTGACCATTTGAGTCCCTTTTGTCATCTTCTAATTGTATCAAGCATTTGGTTGACCTTTCTATGCTAGATATTTTAGCCTTTCCTTGTTCAGAATGAATGTGTTTTGCAATGCCTGGTCTCTTGATTTCATGTCTCTTTTTGACCACACCTTGTAGTATTTTATCGAATCTTTGTTTAGCTTGATTTAAGCCATTTTTGGTTCCCTTGATAGTTATGGTGTCTTTATTATGTGTGACTTGAACTTGCTCTGTTTTGAGATCATGTGGTATTCCCTCAACTTCTTTTTTATATCTCATATTCAAAAATCTCATCATAGCTGGTGTTATTTTCATCTCATCTTGATGTATTGTATTGAAAGTAAAGAAGTCTTGCATGATCTCTCGAATATTTGCTAAATGATCTTTGACTGTATAAACCATGACACAAGTTCCCTTTTTAACAACATCTATTTTAGACAAGGGATATTGATTCTTAATTTCTTTACATTTATCGTCAAATTCTGGAGTGTTGATGATATAGACTGACTCCTTTGGTACCTCAATTGGTGACTCTATCACTTCTTCCTTTATCAAATGAGCTGCTTTTACCGCTTCATCATCTGTCGGGGCATATGTCATCACCTCTGTTTTATTATCTTTAATGCTCCAAACAGCAAAAATATTTCCCTCCTTCATTTTGCTTGCAATATATGTTTTGACTTCCTTCCTCATTAGAAAATCAATCTTTGGTTTAGAAAATGATCCTGCTGAGGAAATACATATGGTATTCAATTTTTCATAAATTGCCAGTTTTACAATGTTGACAACACCTGATAATCCACTCAGTACAACTTCTTTTTCTTTTAAATTGAATTCTAGCTTTACTTCTGGATGTTTTTGCTCAGTTTCTTCTTTGAAGTGCTGCATACTTAGGTAGAGAATATCATGATGTTTTAATTGCAATTTTTCCGTTATCTGCTGCTTCTTCATATCTAGATCGTCAGTAACCTTTTTAATCATTCTTCTCACTTCATTTTGCAGATCCATCACCACATTCTTGTGCCCTATGATGATTATTTCATGGGATTTTTTCTCAGGCACTATTGCAACGCCTTCTGGAGATTGAACATTTAAGGTCTGTAACTCATTCATAACTTGTGTCCAACCTTCTTGCAGCACCTGAACATTTTCTACTACCAATATGTCTAGATATTTCTGTATTGCATCTGTGACATCTTTCTTCCAAGACTTTGCCAATGCCTTACAATTTTTCACATCCTTTGTAAGTGTGCAATCAACCTTCAATGGACCAGTATGCTTCTGTGGCCATGTTATTTTACCATATGTTTTTTTAGCTTGCACATCCATAGCATCTTTGTTAGGCTTGGATTTCAAAAGGAATTGTACTTTTCTTGCATTCAGATCCTGGAATACAATTGGATCTGGAATCTTGAATCTAGGACCCTCCTCATCTGCTGGAATCCCAATGCAGTCATGATAAATCTGTACTTTCATTTGCTGACCATCAAATGTATGAGACTTTTTCTTGCATACTTCTTCACAAACTACAAAAGCGAAATAAAAAACAAACAAACAAAACAGGAATTAGTCAAGTGACTTAAGTTCTACTGGCTTGGTCTATGAGAGACACACTGTAACATGCATTTTTCCACAAAGGGTAAATATAGCATTCTCTAAAGGAAAATAACACTTATAACAAGGGTCAATTTAACTTTAATTTCGGCAGCCTTTTTCACTACAAAACTTTCAACAAAAGTTTAACTTACGAACCTTGTCAGTGAATTCTTAAGTCCCTTAGTCATAAAGTTACAAACAATATTTAACTTACGAAGTTCGTAAGTTTTTTTGTGAACGGAACGAGTTCGTAAGTTTCTTCATAAGAGAAATATTGATTGTAAGTTTTTTTGTGAAATGGGTTACAAGTTGGTAAGAAACAATATTTATTTTGTAATGTAAACAAAGCTTTCTTGTAAAGTTTCAAAGAGCAAAAACCTGCTAAATATCATGCTTCCACCTTTCTACTGAAATCGGAAAACTCAGTGCCTTCTAAGGTTTTTAAACTAAACAAATTGATTATAAGGGTAATTTCTAAAGGTTATTCAGTAAGAAAAGCATCAACATTGCTGGATATATCTGTCATTTAATGTCAAGGTACATGTAGTGACTTTCTACAAAGGGCCATAACTCTAGTCACAAAGCAAGTAGCCAAGCTGAGATACATTAACCATTATTAACATATCAAAGAGTACAAGACAAATTTACCTTTGTAATCCTCAAAATACACAATAAAAGCCCCCTCCTCTTCTTTATATTCCACATTATCAACATCTCCACCTCCACTTCTTTTTTTGTTCTCAAAATAATTCACCATTGCATCTTTTGTAGTGGTTGATTTCACATTGGTAACAATGACACATGAAGATATAGGAACTTTTGACACACGGATCCAATGCTTGTCAAGTTGTTTTTTCTTGCATGCTTTCTCTAGCTTCTCATAATCTGTAAAAGAGAAAACAATCTGTTCTACATGATATCTACTATGCCATTCACCAACATATATACTGAGCAATCTAAACCTATTGCTTATCTATGATCTATTTCATGAGCAAACCCTTTTTATTTCCTGAGCTGCACCTTAATGGCTTTGGTGCTTGGCTTGTGACCGTAAGCACAACCAATTGTCGTTTCCAATGGTGGGCTTGTGACCGTAAGGTCCACTGAGAGAGCTTCAGTGGTGTCTTGTCTTACAGACAAAATAGTTGAAACCAAGGTCTAGTGTCATGGTAGCCATGGCTTGAGTAATACAATACTGAGGTGATGTATTACCAAACTCAAACAAACAATGTATGTTTGCTTCATGGCTACTAGTTATATTCCAAGCAAAATCAATCTGTATCAAGATGTCTTTTTTTTGGTCTGTCTGTCTATCTGTCTGCATCATTAATCATGTACATGATATAACAGGTAAAGAATATTTCAAGGTTCTATTTTTAAAAGCAGAGACACTTACTTCTACCTCATGGAGCATGTATGGATCAAATATCAGCAAAATTGAACTAATTCAAAAGTCCTCATTCAAGTGTATTGAAATGCCTTTAAAGCAAACTCCATATAAATTTAACTATTTATGTTGTTTCTTTGAATATAAACTTACTGGAAGCGAGTTTTTTATACTTATTCTTCCATTCTTACCTGGTGCTGTGTCAAATGTAACCATCGCCCTTCCTTCTTCTTCACCATACACAATGTCAGTCACTTCAGCATCAGCCTTTGCCTCCAGGAAATTCTCAAGACTATCCTTGGTTGATTCTGGATTAAACCCATGAATAAATACTCTGTTTTCATACGTTGGTTTCGGTTTTGGAGGAGCAGGTGGTACATACAGTTTCACCTCAAGATCTTCTCCTTCTACAGTGTGTTTACTCTTTGACAAGACTCGCTCCACAACTGAAAGAAGAATTATTTAAATATAAAATGAAAAAAGTTGTTGAATTAAAGTAGCTTTATACACTATAGCTTAATTAACTTGCATCTCACAAAGTCCTCAACAACTGACTGGACACATGACTTTACATACTGTTTTCAACATCACAAATGGTCTGTGCCTGTCAAATATGTATCTAGTATCATGAATTTTTCATGTCTACTTGGGAATGAAACATTAGCCCATGAAATTGGGAATTTTATGTCTACTGTTAATAAATAACTAAGTAAAGTATTATATGCAAAAGCAACAGAGATTTATGAACACAAAAATGTTAATTTCTTAATAATAATTTATAAGCTTTAGTCACTTACAGGTGACCATTAAGACAGGTGACCATTAAGACAGGTGACCATTGTGACAGGTGACCATTGTGACAGATGACCATTATGACAGGTGACAATTATAACAGGTGATCATTATGATAGGTGACCAGTAAGACAGGTGACCAGTAAGACAGGTGACCATTATGACGGGTGACCAGTAAGACAGGTGACCATTATGACAGATGACCATTGCGACAGGTGATCATTAAGACGTGAACATAATGGCAGATGACCATTAAGACAGGTGACCATTATGACAGGTTAACATTAACACAGGTGACCATTATGACAGGTGAACATTAAGACAGGTGACAATTATGGTATGTTTTACTTATATTAGGATAAAATTATTAACCTTCTTTTGACTCAAATGTTATATAACAAATGTTATCATCCTCATTTAGCTCTGTCTTTATCACTTCTCCTCCTCCAGATTTTCTTTTATTTTCAAAATACAGTTCAATTGTTTCCTCTGATCCTTGGAAACCTCGAACTTCAACAGTACAGCCATCATCATGCACATCATTGTCCTCATCATCTTCCTCTGAATCTTGTAAATCATTGTCGTCACGTTTGAATACTTCTACTTTTATTTGTTTTTTGTTGTAAAGTAGTGGGGCTTTATTCAATACCCTGTTAACGGCTGAAGTAAAAATTTAAAATCAAAACTCAGTACAAATTCAATCACACTTACAATGTTGTACATACATGTAGATTCTGATTTATTCAACGAGGGAAAATATTCAGCAAGAACTAAGAAATAAACACATACAGCATTGAAAGTTCTTTTTGCAGATAGATGTACAATTTTTGCAGAATTCTGTAATGAATTGTACTTCGCAAAACTTAAAATCAGGAAATATTTTAATACCCTGTAGCCATGGGTTAGATCTTGACCACAGGCCTTGACCAAAGGAACACTACTTTTTTATTGTTTAATGATGTATGCTTACGGTAAATTCTATATATACCAGTCCTGTTTTAAATGAATATATTTCACAAAGTTAACAAGAGCAACTGCAAAGATTATCAAGTATTCCAAGAGCATTGGTAGACTGGTAAAGCAATACTTGTCCCCTAGTGGTTCCAAGAGTAAAGAGTTATGTGGGAGAGGGACACAAAAGTTAGTCACTATGTCAAAACTTCAACATGATCTATAACTTTAATAACAAAATAAAGCTGCATTCTCTATATATCTTGTTTGAGATTGAATGGAAAATGGGATGTTGACCTATGACCTAACATCAACATCTAAGTGTATACCTAAATTATTCTGAATCTGATTATGTTATGTTGAAAATGAGATTTTTACCATGATTTCAACCTAAGCTCAGATGCAGTAACCTTGATCTTTGATTTTTGACTTAAAAAAGCAATAAGCATCTTTTTCTCTTCATTAATTCTTAATATATCCAAGTTTGGTTTGAATGTGATGCATACTTTATTAAGTTATTCAGAAATCATATATTTAAGTTTAGATGCTGTAACCTTGACCTTTAGACCTAAATATATAGGCATCTTTTTCTTTTCATAAATAAGTACAGTCAAACTTTAAAAGCTCTTAGTGTAAGGAAACTTCAAAATCACTAAGAAATTCAAAATGTTTAAATTTTTCACAGTTTCTGGGTGGTTTTAAATTTCTGACATTCCAGTTATTGCATTTCAACTATATATATCCAAATTCTGTTTGAATCTGATGTTTGGTACTTTAAAAGTTCTCATCTATAAAGCATTTTTTGACTGGATAAATGACATACAGATGGAGAGGTGGAAACTTATATTTGTCTTCAGCAAGCCAGCAGGTGACTTAGAATGCAACCTTCATATATGTAAGAACAAAAGACAATCATTTTTATCTGCGGAAACTACCTGTGCACAGAATTTTTGTTATGCCTTAGATAAAGGTTCCTTATAGCGATGAGAAAAAGGTGAACACAGTGTACTGTTTCAACTTACTCTCTGGTTCTTTAAATGTAACAATAGCTGTGTTGGTGTCCAAATCTAAATCTATTTCTATCACATCTTCTCCCCCTGAACGTTTTTTATTTTCAAAGAAATCCTCTAAAGCCTCTTTTGTCACATTGGCTGGAAGATTGCTAACTTTGATGGCTGTTGGTTCATCCTCTTCATCTGATAAATGAACATAAAATGGATTTTTATATTACAAATATTGAATATTTCATTGAAATGCATTGTAACTATTATTGAGAAAATATCAAAAGACTATGACGTTATTTTACTATGATTTTACCTGTGTCTCTGCCATCATCTGTTACATTCTCATTGGAAGGTCTTTCCATATCACTCCCTGTGAACAATGATTGCAAGGGATCTTCTGAGACATTTTGTACTTGCCCTAGCTGATTTCCAGTTGGGCCACGCAAAGGAAAACCTGCTGTATTCACATTAGGTGGGAAAGCCCTAGGATCAGTTGATGTTGGAGGCTGGAATTGTTTTGGATCATGTGGAGCCTGATGTTGAGATTCTTTGGCTCCACTGCCTTTCTGCTTGATTTCAGATTTACCTTCATATGCAGGTGGTTGATCATAATTCATTCCATGAGGCATATTTGGATACTGCTGATAAGGCATACTTGGTGGCATACTTGGCATACCTGACATGGCATAAGGCATACCATGAGGCATCCCTGATATTCCATATGGCATACTTGGCATTCTTTGTGGCATACTTGGCATATTTGTTGCCAGTTGTTGATATGGAGGAGGAGGCTGATTATATGCAGGAGGTTTCCCTAAAGGTACTTCTTCAGTTGTATTCTTGGATGACGAAGAAGCTCCAGGAGGACTCCAAGATTCATCTTCGTCACTGCTATTCTCCTTCTCTTTTTCAGTTGTTTGTTGGTTCTTTTCATGTTGTGGTGCATATGGATTTCCATGTTGTTGATTCCCATACATGGGCATTGGGTAAGCCGGATAATATGGATTCTGTCCTTGACCTGCAGTTGGTCCAGGGAATCGTGGAGTCAAACCTGGATAAGGATAGCCTTGGGGACCTGGATGACCCCGACCTTGGGATGGAACATGAGGCTGGCCTTGAAAACCTCCTGGTGGACCATATGGATTGTTATGAAGCGGTTGAAAATCCCCTGGATTTTGTGAACCTGAAGGTCGCTGCATACCTGGGTATTGAATGTGTGGAGCATCAACAAATTGAATCTGAAATATTTATGAAAGATTCATGAATCACAATAACATATTTTGAACGTTTTTGTCAAAAACATGTGAAAATATGGATACTCTATTACTTAGAAATACAGTTAGTTTCTTATTCAGCTAAATGGTAAATAATTAAACATGTTAAAGTGATGACATGAATTTGTATTTCAGAGGTACATACAGCAGTATACATCCCTAAATCTGACTACAGTTAAGTATAAAGCATTGTCTTTCCAAAATTTTCCAGAATAATGTGAAATACATGTTTTTGCTTTATTTCTTAAAAACAAAATCAATAGATAAATCATAAATGAAGAGAAATTTTAAAACGTATATGTTCAGGAGGTTACAATATTGTCACATCATTTTCTACTCTATTCTGTACTCATAAACTAAACCTGTTCTTTCCATGACTTCAACAAAATTGTTGATAGGGCCAAAAAAAGAAATATGTGTGTTTTCAATGACTTTGGCAAAATTTTTAGGGTCAGTAGGTCTAATTTGTTTTTATATAAATATGATCCACCACACAACAGGATCTGTAAGGACAGACCAATAAAAGTTTTTACCGCTACTATACTGTACATAAACTATGCAAGCTGTTCAAGTACAGCAACCACCACAGATATACCATGGCTGAAACGAAAATGAGTCAACAGCATGCGACTCCAATCTGTGGTTGCTGCCATCTTGTTCATAACATAATCTGGAAAACACTTGACTCTGATCAAGATTAAATCAAACACATACATGATCTGATGTTAAAATCATTTTAAACAAGGGTATCAGTAAAACTGGCAGATGCTCCCCAAACGGCAGTTATACTTATAATGCAGGAAATTGATGACTCAATTCATATACAAAAAATTAGTAAAACTGATGGGAACTCCAAGAAGCACAGCAATAATGAAGGGAATGAATGACTCAATACATGTATATAGGAAATCATTGTATTAATTGATGACAATTTCAAATCTCAATGTATCATATGGATATCCAATTGAGTCAACTGTAGAACAACAAGTGATTACAGTAATTTAAACTAAAATGAGTGAACCTGACATTGATTAGTTATGAAATAAAACTTCTTTTTACCTTAACCTTTCAGAAATGACCTTGAGTGACCTTTGTCCAAAAGCCCTTAACCTAAATACCATTTTGGTGAAGTATGACCAAATTCTGATGAAAGGTGTAGGAGATATAAGTACTTCATAGTATTCTAAGTCATAGTTAATAAGTGACCTTCACCTTTCAGAAATGACCTTGAGTGACCTTTGTCCAAAAGCCCTTAACCGAAATAATATTTTGGTGAAGTATGATCAAATTCTGATGAAAGGTGTAGGAGATACAAGTATTTCATGGTACTTTAAGTCATATTTAATAAGTGATCTTGACCTTTCAGAAATTACCTTGAGTGACCTCTGTTCAAAAGCCCTTAACCAAAATAATATTTTGGTGAAGTATGATCAAATTCTGATGGAAGGTATAGGAGATAAGAAATTGGATGTATGGGTGGACGGACGGACGGACGAACACACGGACATGACGTTGATTATATGCTCCCCCAAAAGTTTTTGGGGAGCATAATAAAAACTGTAAACACAAATTTGAATTTATATCAATACTGCGATAAAAATGTTTAAGGTCAGGTAAAAAACTTAGGGTCAGTCAGGTCACTGGAAACACTCAAATTTATTTTGGCCCACAGTCTGAGAGATTGGAAATGCAATAATTCTCTTGTTGAAACAATTCATGCAGCAAAAATATGAACTATTTTGGCATAGTCAATGCAAAACACTATACCATTATTTTTCTCATGTCGACATTACTGAAATCTCTGAATTCATCATAGTTTTCCCATCCTGATTTTCACAGTGCTATTTTTTATTCAGTCAGGTCACATGTATAAAACATCCAAATTAAGCTCATGACCTCATTTAAAACAGCATGGTATGACAGATATTGCTGTAACATAATACGTCCCATCTAACAAAGGGCATACAAAGGCAATAAGCATAGGGAGTATGAGAGGCAAGTTTGGCAATCCTAGCCCAAGCAGTTTGCTTTGTATCTTGTTTACAAGCTCAGCGGACAGACATATGCACAGATTTACAGACAGGATTTAACCCACCATGCTATAATACATCTGCCAAGTACAGGCGTATAAAAGTACATATATGCAATTTTGTCTTCATTATATGACTTATTTAAAAAATGAAGAAACAGATATGTATTTTATCTATTCTGATTTCTTTATTTTGGGCTGGTTGTTGCTTTGGATTCTTTAATGACACTGACAGAGAACATTTACACATACCTTCAACCATTGTTCTGGTATTTCACTGGAATCTGTGCATTGTTTTACGTCTACAACATTGTTGTTGAGACTGCAACGTCCTCTTGAAAGGTAAAAGTAGGAACCTGTGAGAAAAAAATCATTGTACTTAATAACCTTTTAAGTCAGTGTCATCTTTTATTTAAGTGTAAAAAAAGCTTACAGACTACAGATGACGATCAACAACGGACAAAGACCATCGGCAATAGGTGAAGGATATGAATTAAAACCACTGTTGAAGATTTGTAACATTTATTCTAAAACTGATTATCAGCAACATGGATTCTAATAATTATAACAATATTAACTCCGTATTTTGGACACATATCAATTTTGCCCAATGTTGACAACAGTAAATCATATGACTTTATGATATGTCACCACAAAAGGGATAAGATAAAGAGGTGATTTAGTATGTGTGACCTAACTTCCGATTTTTATCTAAATGCTGAGCTACACTAAGATTACTTTTTTTCTGAAAACCACATTCAGATAAACAAGATTAATGTTGTCAAAGTCCATAGTTATAATAAGTCAAGTCTGCAGATAAATTCACTGTCAATGCACTATAGTCCATATATATGTATAATCATTCAAATAAATTCCCTTCCAATCCATCTCTTTGTATTCCTGTATGTTATCCATCACTCTGAGGGTTGAAGTTGATCAATTCAAGAGACAATAATGTTTTTCAACCTCTGATTCACACACCATGGTTTACCATTTTAAATGTTATGGGATTTAGAGAAAAGAAAGTATCAGCTTATGTCAAGGAAATATGTATACACGAAGTTGATAATATTAGAACATGATGCATAAGCACAATTTCCAAAGATGCTTACAAGTCACTTTCACATTACTCACCTGAAAAACTAGAGCATGTTCTTAAAACATATGCCTCTGCAAGGGCTTAATTCATAGCAGCAACAAACTTTTTTAAATTAGGTATAATTTTCATGGGCCATAACTCCTATAAATATTACCAGAAGTGACATATTGACCCTTAAATCTTTTGGCATCCTTCCCTTTTCATAAGATTCTAAATTACCTGTTTAAAAGAACTTGACTTGTAAAACATGTCTTTCTTATTTGAGCTGATATTTACATGTGACCATGATTGGGGTGTCATGGTGACATATGTCTTCTGCATGACTTTTATTCTATTCAAACAAGGTCCTGATCCTCGTTCCACCTGACCGTTAGTTGGGACCCCTACTGATCAAGGATCTGAGTTTGCTTATAGATGGGCAGAGCATGGTTTACTTATTTTGATGTCGCCTTACATATTTTTGATAGCATTCATATTCTATAAACGTTTCGTGTGAAATAAAATTTTATGAACTCTCTTCTTGAGAAACTTGTTGATCCTTGATCTCTACATGAAGTATTATTTATAAATTTTTAAATGTGTGTCCTTTGATTGTGCTGCTTTTGCGGTGAGTGGGAAGGTGGGAGCCCATAACCGCTTAACGACACCAATTGAATGACGTTTGTTACTTCAATTAACCGTCCTAAGTCAGTATCTTAACCACAGCTAGCACAATCGAATATTTTTGTAATGTCGTTTTCCTGTGTATATTCTACTATTATCATGTTTTGTGTGCATGTCCTTTGTCATTTGTGTCATACAGCGTCGTCAGATGTCTTCAGCTGTTTTCTCTTTTATTATCAAATACAAATTCTGGTGAATGGAGTTTTTGGTCTTTGACATTCCCTAGTGGCTATCGTGAATGCTAATTAGTAATAAGCTTATACTTTAAAATTCAGTTATCGAATGGTAACTTTTTTTCTTGATTTCCTTGTTATTCCACCATTGATTTCACTTACCTTGAGTAATGGGTAATGTGAATGTAGAGATGATGGATAAATCCAAAGCACAAGTCCAAAAATCATAAAACCAGAGGACATACAAAATCAGTGAAAATGAAAAACAAATGGAAAATAACAAAATATGTCTACTCGAAGAGCATATGTGAACCCCTGTGATGGAGCGAGATCAGGTGCTGGGGAGAGTGAGCATCTCCTGTTTGCTAGCAACACCCGTCACATATACCCAGTAGAAAGAGTCAGATCGTGTAAATTCCATATGTATTTATATATGGAGAAGTCGAAGTAGGCAACCTTCTAGTATAGAAGGTGTCAAATCTGTGTAAAATGATCGGAATCGGACTCAGTCCAGAATATCATTTAAAAGTCTGGATAACGAGATATCATATGGAGTAATAAGAGTCTCGTAACGACCATAGAATTTCCATAGACCATAGAATCCTAGACCACTCTAAAACATTTAACAACAAACCTATAATATATCTTATTGTATTCCTTTTAATGAGATGGATCGAGTCTTCACTTAGATTTTGGAGTTCACTTTATTGTGAAAATTGCAGTTTACTTGCTATAATTCTTTTGTACCACTGGTAGAGGACCAGTTACCGCCTAGGACCAGTTACTGGCTACTCCGTTATTTCGACTTTTGAAATGTGAAGTTTTCAGATTTTTTTACATGATTGTCTGCAATATATTGGATACTTATCAATTGCATATGAAAATTTCGTCAAATCACGTTTTGAATACCCCTAATAACATATAGTAGGTGGTAACTGGTCTTAGTCGGGAACTTGTCCACTATCAGTATATGTTTGCTTTAATCTTTCAATAAACTGGCATCTAATATGTTAAACAGTGTACACAACCCAACATCTACCCTAAAAGAGATTACACCAACCCCCCAACCCCCCCCCCCTCCGTTTTTGATGTACACTTTGCAATGTTGTCTTCGCCTAGAACATATTCATCTGTACGAAATGGCTAATCTCATTTGTGTTTTTAAAATATTTACGGCAAAATATACTTACTGTAAACACTGTCAAACAGTATTAGCCACTTCTGTTCAGATTTCAATTCTTGGGAGTCGGATGTAGATCTAGGTACTTTCGAAATTTGAATTGCCCCTGGTAAAAATAAACGAAAAACCTCTGCATCTGATAAATCGTTCGCTGGATATGTAGTAGTCAAACAATGTTGACACACTATAGTCCTCTGATAAGTATCTCTTCCGAAATTCATATCTATCTAATTCATTATTACAAGATATTGAAGATTCGGGGAAAATCCTACTTCTACTTTCGTTTTCAACGACTTCACATATATATTGAGATAAAATATATATGATAAAAATATACAATAAGATTCAATAAGAAAATCAAAAAAATACTCTATTACTGTGATTTAAAGTGAAAGATTCGTAATGATAATTTGGGAATTGTTTGTGAAATAACTACTTTCGATTTGACATTTCAGACTAGAATATTCAATCAGGGACGTATATATCTATATTTAGATATATACGTCCCTGATTCAATAATAAAACAGAATTAGAAAAATCTCAACATTTAGATACTAGTAAAAACCAGCTTTTACATTAAAATCTGTATCAACCATTTTGTAAAATCTTTTTAAGAGACCGGTAATAGATGTCAGTTAAGGAGAGGGATTCTACTTTCGATTTGAAAATAATGAAATTAGTACATTTTTTTCGAAAAATGATTTTCAAATGGAAAGTTTGGAAGAGGGGAGTGGGGACCAAACTTCTTTTGAATTCTCTATAAATTAAGAGCTCTTCATTTTCTTCCGTCATCAATGACGTAGGCCTATTATGCGGGAGCTTTCCATTCATTGATTTCATGGCCAAGTTCACAAACAGTTTTTTAAAATCATTTTACAATAGCTTTAGAGAACCCGAATGTAAATCATTTACTAAATGTCAGTATTCAGAGAGGTGTTCTACTTTCTATTTGTAATAGCTTTAAATGTATGTCATTGTCTTGTCTTGCCATTATTTCATATCGTCATCGACAGGGGTTCCACGTTTCGTCCAAAGTTCGTCCATTTTTTCGCCCACAATTTTAAGTGCAGTAATTTTCTCTTTTTCAACTTGAAAGTACTGCAGTAGTTGTAGTTAGTTGTTGAGAGGGGTTTAGTTTACATTAGTATTTATTTCAATATTTAACATGGATAAAACAGGTTAGACAAGCTATCAATCGAAGCCCTGTGAAGCTTGGTTAAAACGTTCTTACCGTGTCTATCTTTCTTAAAACTTAAGCAGTTTACATGAATGTGAACTTTTGTTTTATGTTTTTATGTTTTACTTCCCGTTTCTTTGTTTCCGAGAAGGGCTATTAAAACGAAAATAAAAGTGTCTTCATATCATCATAAAGAAATATGCATTAAATACAGCTAGATATGTCTTATATACATATATGTTTCATGTGAATGTATGAGTGTATATATATATATTCATTAGATTACAGCCTCAAATCAGTTAAGCAAAACTCACAAAGAAAATATGTTTGTGCACTATCGAAAATCCACGCCCCTTTCGTGCTTCTGTAAACGCATGTACAAATAAAGGGAGAGAAGTCCCGATTGGTTTGTACCGAGACATACCATTCATGATGACGTCATATGTAACTCGGAACACGATTTCTGAAATCGAATGCACCCACAAATTTCAGTTCCCTAACAGCTGACCTCAAATGATTCTGTGAACTTGAAACAAGGATGATAATAACATATAAATAACATGCAGTTTGACCTCATTGCTGGTCCAAGTCCAGGAATAAAAGCCCCATCTGATTCTCACTTCCATATATACACTATTCGCAGAATATTTACTTTTTCGGGCCAAAATAAATTATAAAAGAAAAATGCTATCAAAACAGTTTTTGTTGCTTTTCAGTTGCAAGCTGATGCAATATTGCAAGATTTATTTTTCTTCTTTTCAGATGCAAGGCCCCCCCCCCCCCCTCTTTTTTACATACACAACGTCACCACCGTTGTCAATACGTTTTATATTATTTCGCCTATGTAATGACTGTCGATCTTTGGTTGTCCTTTGCGTCAGTGACGACCAAATAAATAAATCTTTAAAAAGGAAGGGAGCTTCATTATGAATATATTTATAAGTTTCTCGAATTTGGTTAGAATATTTATTTCCATGTTCGAATCTAGGTCGAATAATTACTCTGTAACATTTACATCGTGGCGGTTAACAGAAATCAATGAGTACTGTACGGTTGTGGTCAGCTACATGCGCGGATCCAGAAATTTTTGTCAGAGGGGGTCCAACCAGAAAAGGTAAATTTTCCTCTTAGACGAGGGGGTCCAACCCAAAAATGCCCAAATATTACCTTTTTTGGTAAAATTTTCGGATGCCAGGGGGGTCCATACCCCCGGAACCCCCTCTGAATCCGCGCATGGGCTGCTCAAGTTCTGCCCATCTAACTATAGAATACATATAATTTTAGAATATTTACGCTATGGAGTTTACTAGTTTCATTTACAAATAAAAATCTTAGGATAAATACTGCTACTTACTCAAGAAAAAAGACGACTAGGTCAGTTGACCCATTAAACCCTCAATTTTCCATCGTTGCATCATTGTTATCATTAAAAAACAGCTAGAAGAGTAAGTTTTATTTCTCTAAGCGGTGTGTACGTATTTTTATATAAGATAAGAAATATTCAGTGGAGTTTTATTTAATTTCAAAAAATAATAATAACTGAAAATTTTGTAAGTTCGGCACATCTTATCACGTACCCTTCGTAATGGTTTCTTGCTCTGCTCGGAAAATATGGCGATTATATGATTGGTTTTAAACACAATTTAATCATATAATGGGTACAAAAAGGTGTGTGTGTGTGTGTGTGTGTGTAGGTGTGTGTGTGTGTGTGTAGGGGGTGTTTGTGTGTTTGTGTGTGTTTGTGTGTTTGTACATTGTCTTTATAGTACTAAAATTCCTTCGATATCAAACAAGAACATGTATACACTTCTGGGACCCATTTGTTCTCGTCTGGATCCAGCATTGTTCAAAGATTTATATGTGACTTTACTTCATTAAAGTTCTGCATTCAAACGTCTCCAGCTTAGTCGGGAACATTCATTGTCACAGAGTTTGAGATGTCGTATAGATAATGATATTCTTTATTGTTAATTTTATCTTCCCATCTAAGAATCGTCATTTCACGCAGAACTCGGTATTAATCATGACCAGACGTTCCTTGTAGTTAAGGTAAATATATGGATGTGTTTCGTTTATATTCAAGTTCTAATTCACTTTTTTCTTTATAGATGTACTAACATTTGTAACAAAATGTGCAGCTGAGATGGGACACCATAGAAATGAGAGGATGTTTAAAAAACATGTGAT
This sequence comes from Pteria penguin, assembly GCA_035048485.1. Classification (NCBI taxonomy): domain Eukaryota; kingdom Metazoa; phylum Mollusca; class Bivalvia; order Pterioida; family Pteriidae; genus Pteria; species Pteria penguin. The sequence continues at coordinate 15,286,242 of CM068583.1, read as the reverse complement.
TTAATGTGTAGTTTTTTAAAAGTAGTTCAAATCTTCGAGGTGAGATTTGTGTACTTACAGGTAGAATCAAAGAAATAATATCTATTATTTTCATATATTCTTTTTAGTTACCAGATGATTGAAATATCTAAAATACACAATATAAGCACAAATTCTACGCATCAAAGGCGATATAATAAGCACGTTATCAACGTTTTGTTTTGCATCTTTTAATTGATAATGAAATAAAATTTTGTGAAAATAAGGGCCATTATATCTGTAAGAAAGAAAAGAAAAATATGTGTCACATCTGCACTGCTCCTGTTGGTCTTAGGGAGCAACCATTTGATTTTAAAGGGGGGGGGGGGGGGTAGACTTTGCAAAAAAAAAGTCCGGCTCAAATTTTGGGGGAAAAAATAATCCGGCCCGAGGGGCCGGCAAAAAAATAACAGTGAATAAAAAAATAAATAATCCGGCTCTGAAATTGGGCAAAAAAAAAATTCAGACCGGTGAAAGTTTTCCTGCTCCCCCCCCCCCTTCCCCCCACCTCCTCATAAAAATCAAATGGTTGCTCCCTTAATCCACATAATCAACTTGACCCATCGTTAGATCAACTTTCGGTTTACTCGGCATATATCTTTTATAATCATTTATTTGCTCTCCAAGATCTACTTGATAAAATAAACCAATAATAAATATACAAAAATGTATTAAATGTCAACCTATATAAAGAAACGTGTCTCACAATTTCCACTTGTTTACGGTTTTCTATCATCAAAATAGTTCACAATAGTCAATAATAATAGTAGTATATATACATCAAGTTGATCAAAATGATAATCTGAAGTGAATATCACGATCTAAACTTACCATTATTCTTACTGTTATATAAAATCTTAATTTTAAAACCACCAAATACGTGTAGTAACAGATTTAGAGGATGGACATCCTTTTCAACCGAACGGTTTATTATAAGACACACCGGTGTCATATCGTTATTTTTAAAGAATTTTTGCATTCGTGACATACTTGCAATCGTAACCCCTCCTTCCCTTTTTGTCCTTTTGTAGCTCAACTGAGCTATTGTCATATAGAGCGCTGTCCGACGTCTGTCGTCGTTCGTCGTCCAGCGTAAACTTTTCACATATTCGACTTCTCCTCTGCAACCGCTTTACAGAATTTCACCAAAACTTACAGGAAGTAAATACTCAAGGTCTTCTGCCAAGTTTGTGTTTTTCGACCAGATCCGTAATCCAAAATGGTCGCCATGGACTCTGATTTGATGACACATTTTCGACTATCTTCTCCAAAACCACTGCACAGAACTTCACCAGACCTTACAGGAAGTAAATATTTTAAGTTTTCTAATGCGTTTTTCAACCCAATGTGACCGTCATTGGCTCTGATTGGTTGACACATTTTCGACTTCTTATCTGCAACCGCTTTACAGATTTTCACCAAAACTTACATAACTCATCATCCAAGATGGCCGTCAAGGGCTCTGATTTGCTGACACAGTTTCGACTTTTCTTCACAGAATTTTACCAAATTTTGTAGGAAATAAGTACTCAACTTGAGATCCTCTACCAAAACTTATCCTTTCTATTAGATCAGTCGTCTAAGATAGCTGCCAAGGGCTGACACATTAATTATTGACTTCTTTTCAGCAACTGCTGCACAGAGTAGTACCAAACCTCGCAGGAAGTAAGTTATCAAAGTGCCTGTTTCCATACCAATATACACCGATCCATTTTTCAGCATAGAAAGCGATGTTTAGCGGACTTTTGATTATTATGCTTATGACGTCATAATCAAATGTCCGACCTGTCCAACCTTACATGACGTCATTATAATCGTATTTTGCGCAAAAGTGCTTAACATTCGACGAAAGTGGATCGGTGTATTGTATCTTTTTACCAATCTGTCATTCAAGATGGCCGCCAAAAGTTATAATTGGCAGACAAATTTTTCTGCTCCACAGAATTTCATACAATCTTTTAAGTACAATGTACTCAACTCAAGGTCCGCTACAAAATTTTACCTTTTGACCTGATCTGTCATCCAAGATGGCTCCCGAGGTTTTTGATTGGCTGACAATTTTTTTTACTTCTTTTCAGCAACAGCTGCACAGAATTTCACAAAACTACAGAAATAAATATTCAAAGTCTTCTACCAAAATTGAGCTGTCATTAGCTTGTAAATACTGAAGCAAATTGTTCGAATTACGGACAACTCGGACCCCGGACAACTCGGACCCAGACATCTCGGCTCGTTAACGGACATCTCGGCCCCTTTACGGACATCTCGGCCCGTTTTGAAAATAAAGGACTTTGTCTCTCGCTTGTTGTCTAATCTGTAGGACATCTCGGCCCGCTTGAAAATTGACTAAGTCCAAATTATTGATTGTATTTTGTTAAATTCTGAACAGATATCTCGGCCCGCTTGAAAATTGACTAAGTCCAAATTATTGATTGTATTTTGTTAAATTCTGAACGGACATCTCGGCCCGCTTGAAAATTGACTAAGTCCAAATTATTGATTGTATTTTGTTAAATTCTGAACAGATATCTCGGCCCGCTTGAAAATTGACTAAGTCCAAATTATTGATTGTATTTTGTTAAATTCTGAACGGACATCTCGGCCCGCTTGAAAATTGACTAAGTCCAAATTATTTATTGTATAAATTCCAAGAGTATAAATCAATTTTAGATCCATATATACAATATACGGTCACAGATATGATTAATATTGAATATTTATATCTAAACATGATAATAATATTCAATTTATTCATTCAAAAAGTAAGATATTAAAAGTTCTTTTCATCGGACATCTCGGCCCGTCCAAAAATTTTCGAAGTCAAATAATTTATGAATATGTCGTTGAACTTTTAACTTCTATCACATAGGAGTATAAATGGACATTATCATATGTTTTTCCCTTGTTATTAAAGATAAGAAACTATACATTCATATCATAACATCGACTTTAAAAAGGGGCCGAGTTGTCCGGTAAACGGGCCGAGTTGTCCGGGGTCCGAGAAGTCCGGGGTCCGAGATGTCCGCGTACCAATTGTTCTCCGGTGAGCGAAATAGGTCCACATGGGCCTCTTGTTTTTCAACCACAATAAAATCTGTAAAAACCTCAGTGAGAAACATTTTGTTTCTCCTTGAATCACAGGGGTGACCTTACGTTGAGAGATCCCAAGACCTAATCCAAAAATGACTAGTAATATACGTCAATACATGTATATATTACCAGTCTATTAGTAATATATTACGGATTACGTCTTGGGAATTTCTCAATGTGATGTCACCCCTGTGCTTGCGGATTTCACGGGACTGAAAAAATTATAAACCCGGTTTTGATTATCATTGTAATACCGCTATCAATCGACATTTATTCGTCTGCAAAGTTCTGCAGAGGGCTTGTAGTTTTAAAGAAAAAGGGAGAAGCTAGGAGTCGGAGTACAGTACAGTACTGGTTGCAGACACCGTCCTTACTTGATATGACATGATTTGTTAGATCTAATTGTCTTTTATTATAGTATTTACTGTGACTGTACCCGAGATTTGAATCTAGAACTTTCCGCTATCTAGGAGTACGCTCTCACCATGCACCATTGAGTTATCTGGGCTTATACCGGCATCCATCAATGTCGAAAATGATGGGGGGTTTTTTGGTAAAATTTTATGACCAAATGGTCTATATATTTTGTGTTGCTGTGGTACGTGTTCACAATAGTGTCCCATCATGGATATTCATGATCTGCTGAAAATTAGAATAGTGAGACTAGATCAGTTTCGTTTGTCAGGAAAGAGCTGCTGCAGCATATCTTCTGTTTGTAAGGTACCTTACTGTACTGTAGCGTTTACTGAACAATAGTTCTATATGTATTTAATATTTTTAAGAAATTGAATGGAGGTCTGTATGCTTTTATGTAATAGCTGATGTACATGTATTCTTGAATTATTTTATTTAAATTATTATTGATAAATATCAAATGCTGTAAATCTGCATCAGAGGCATATAGACTATACTTTCAAAGTAGTCTATATGTCTCTGATCTGCAAGTACTATACTTGTAATTGATTTATACTTTAAATCTAACTACATTGTATGCCGTCCTAAACTTAGTTATGAGGAATTTAAGGGTTGTACTTAGTACTGATAATTATGACGTCATGATAACATTTCATTGTTCTATAGTCGTCATGTTTAATCAAGGGAATACATTTTTTTTCCTCCCTATATATTGTATTAGGACCACAATTAATGGTGGCGAACCCATTGTATTAGGACTGTAATTAATGATGGCGAACCCATCCTTTGAAATGTATCGAGAGGATTACAGGTAGTTTATGTATTGAATTATTTCATAAATTTTGCAGCTACTGCATGATACTGAAAAATGTCTGAGAAAGGATCAAGAGCCGCTACTCCAAAGGTTGAATCTAGAGTAGGATCTAAGGCAGGAACACCAAGAGGCTCTAAAAGTAATACACCATTACCCACTGAAGGAGGTGACACAGCATCTGGGGAAACTGCTGGAGATGTGCCTGCTGGTAAGCCCATCCTACATGTGCAAAACAAGCATTTAATATAGTAAACTATAGTGTTAACGACCCAGTGTTAAGTTCCATTATATTGACAAATATTAATTAACAAGAAGTATGTTAGTTACCAAGACACTTAACCAGAATCAGAGTACGTGTTATGAACATTTAATTATGTACATGTTCAAGTATTAAGTGAAAATAAAGAAAGAAAAAAAGGATTATGTTAAAAAAAAGCAAAAAACTAACTACTGAAAGGCATTACAAATCCAAAATTCAAAATGATGAATGACAATGAGTATTAATTATTTCAACTAAGATCAATTTTTAATCTTATTTGACTATTTGTTAGTCTGAATGTTATAATTTACCATTACGTTATCTCTAGCTAATGGTACGAAGGCAGAGGAACCAGTTGCTGCTGGAGCCTCCAATGGATTAACAAGTCACCATACTGATGAAAAGGAACATGTGGAGAAAACAGAGGAGACTGAAAAACCAAATGTGGTAAATATCCAATCATTTTAAATAGTTTAGTGTTTATTTGTTTGCTTAGTACTAATAAGTATTAAATTTATTTGTCTGTTTTAAATTAAAAACATTTAAGTGTAACCTCCAACATTCTTGCTCTCGTATTATTTTCTCCTGATTCAAAATCTAGGTTGGTGACGTACTTTACTCCTTCATATGTTATGTGCATGTCATAATCTAGTGGGGTTAATTATTTTGTGATTAAATTTACGAAACCAAGCTTATTAACTTAGTCATGTTGGCTATAAGATTTGTAAATGATATTAAAGTGCTATTAGAATGCTGGGGTATTTTCTTAAAATCCTAACTGAATTATTTTAAAATTCATAAAAATCACTGCTCTTTCTACTTCAGTATGTCTCTGAGAGATATATAAAAATATCCATTTGCCCAATTTTACAGGAACACCCGAGTAAAAGAAAGGATTCCTGTACAACTTGTTGTACAACTTTTAACATCATTTTACTGTGACGTTACAATGCAAACATTAACGTCATAATCCAAACCAAAGGAAAAGAAGCATTTGTACAACTTCTGACGTCACATAATACGGAGATTAACGACAGAAAAAATCCATCTAGCTGTTTATGGGTTATTGTATATATCTTGTGATCGGAGTCATACAGCTGTGTAATTTTTTGTCAGCGACTTGTGTATGAAATGCGCATATTGTATAGAAAAGTTGTGAACATTCTTATAGCACTTTAAATTTGACCTATTAAAGATGCATCAAGTCTCTTTTTAAATGAAGAACTTAAGATTTAAAGTCTCAGATGACTTACTCTGTCTAAGACTTGGGTTTAAATTTTGTTTGTTGATTCTAATTTTGTACACCTACCTCATTCTTAAATCCCTGACTGGAAATATCTGAATTAATTTTTTTTTTGTTTGTTTTGCTTCAGGATTTTTGGGGTTTTTTTTTTCTCTATCCCAAATCATCTTTCAATCTAAAATGTTGATCTTGCACAGGGAATTATGGATCAAGACCATAGATTTAAAAACACATTATTTGCCTTACCCAGCTCTTATATACATTTTGTAGATGATCAGTCAGGGAACAATATTCATTTGTTTGCTCCTGCCATAGTATGGACCTAGACACTTACAATTTCTTGGAAGCCGGTGTGGCATAGTGGATGAGGTGTTCAGCTTGTGACCTAGAGGTACGGGGTTCGATTCCCGCTCTGGGCACACCGGTGCTCTGTCTTTTGGATGAGACAGTTAAAACCGAGGTCCATTGTTACAGTAGGCGTGACACATAAAAGATCCATCACTGCTTCAGGTGGGACTGTTGCAAAAGTAGAAATTTCTATGCAATGCATCTGCCATCACCATATACATGAAATATCCGTGGAGTGACGTAAAACAACTATCAATCAATCAATACAATTTCTTGGCATTTTACTAATTATAACTTGTTGTCACAACTTCTACTCTTGCATGGAATTGAAACCAGCTTACCACAAGTGTTGTGTAGATGTAAACATGCTAAGGTTGTTTATTGCAATATTAGAAGTTTTTATTTCTACTTGTAGATATCTATGATTAAAGATCGAATAACTGTGATGGGCCTCAAGCAGGAAATGTGGAAGGAGGCGCATGAGGAAACTATCAATCAGTTTATCAATGACCCGGGCACCAGGTTCATGACTGCTTACGTAGATCCGTACAAAGGGTTCATGATTGAGCACAACATACCAGCTGTTCATGTCGAGCAGTTGACCTACTTTATCAAAGTAGATGATGCTAAAGAAGTGACATCAGAGAATTTCTTAAAAACTGTACAGTATGGATGTGTCAGAGGAAATCACATAGAAGGACTATTACGTACCATGATGGGAATTTATGCACCAATATTTTTTGAAAATACAACGTGGCCAGACAGTATTAAAAACGACTTTTCTGCTCAGCTCCATAAGTTTCTGGCTAATTTAACAGATACCCGATGGAAACTAGATGGGACAACAGTTCTGTATATTCCATCAGAGGGTTTAAGGATGAATTCTGACGATGCAGCTAAAAATAAGGAATTAGTACAAAGATTCGAGAGTATGTGTAAATTTTCAGCGTTAATCATTTCTGTAGTTTAAAAAAGTGATCACTTTTCTCTCTAGTTCCTAAGAATTATATAAAATATGCCCTAGCTGTATCACCTTAAAAGTGTATTAATATGAAATGTTGCAATAAAGTCTGTTGCGAGAGCTATGAAATTACCCCTGATGTGTGGGATGCAATATCATTGCCCCATTTCCTTTTATGGCATCGCTTCAAGTTTTATATCTCGATAAATTGAATCCACCCAGTTTGATTCAATATATCAATTGCAGTTTTGTTTTCTCTTTATCATTCGTATTTGTGTATACTCTCTATGTTTGGTCATAGTCATATTGCATTCTTTTTAGCTGCCATGATACATTGGGCAAGACAGATTAAGGAAGTGCTCAGTTCCCAAGATGCATTTGAGATGGCAGAGAATTCTGGACCTCTGGATGAAATCGAGTTTTGGAAAAACAGATGTGCTGACTTGACAGGAATCAGTACTCAGCTTGATAAACCAGGTGTGAAAAAGATTGAAGAAATCCTCAGCCTGGCTAAGTCTTCATATGTAGCACCTTTCAGAAAACTGGCTAGTGAAATCAAGGTATGACAGTGCTCAAGAGGATTCTTTTTTGTAGCTTTGATTATATTCATGTGGTGCATTAATTCTTAAAATATCTCTTAATGTTAAGCTTGGGTCAGCTGTTTTGTTCATTATAATGTTGCTGTTTGATGAATTATTTGCAGCTTCTTGAGACAAGGTTTCATGGAGTAAGATAACATTGCGTAAGCTTGTCTTGAGTTGATGAGTATTTGATGAACATTGTGTGTTACTTATTCTAGATAAGTACAATGTATTACTACATGTATTGCAATCCTTGCTAAGTAAGAGAGGTCTATATATATATATATATAAGTTTTGAAAGCTCACATTTTCTGTCCTAGAGTACAACTTTTATCTTTTTTGAAATTCAGGAGGGATCAAGACAGGCTGAGAGCAATCTCAAGTTTCTGATGCTGCTCAAAGATCCATGTTACAGATTGTCAGAAGCCAAGCCCAAGGAGATTCCGGCTATACTACCCAAAATTCTTAACATAATCAGATTCATTTGGGTCAATTCGGAATTTTACAAAACCAGAGAAAGACTGACTGGAATTCTGAAAAAAGTAATGGATAGTTGACATATTGAATTTTTTATCGTATAAGTTGAACAGTCCATAGTAGATGTCAAAGCAAAACTTGAGCAGTTCATGTATTATATCATTAATCGATGATGGCCTCACAGAACGAATTCTGATATCCAATGAAATTGATTTTTATATACGCCCTTCATTAGACGGGACGTATTATGTTATGGCGCTGTCCGTGCGTCAGTCCATCCGTCCGGGGTCATGTTTTCCGGACTTTTTTTTTTTGCCGTCTTTCAAGATATTGAGTTGAAATTTAGTATATAGATTTATTTCAAGTGGCGTCAGTACCAGTTCGAGTTTTGTTACGATTGATTAACTTTTGACGGATTTATGGCCCTTGGACTTATAAATTAGAAAATTTTTTTAAAAATTCATTAAAAATCTATTTTTTGTCAAAACATTATGAAATTTGTCATGAAACAAGTAAAGTGTACCAACTATCACATATGTTACGGTTTTTAATATCTTTTTCTTCATTTTTGAGAAATTTATAATTTTAGGGGGGGGATTGACTATGTTTTCCTGACTTTTTTTTGCCGTCTTTCAAGATATTGAGTTGAAATGTAGTATATAGCTTTATGTCAAGCAGCGTCAGTACCAGTTCGAATTTTGTTACGATTGACTTACTTTTCACGGATTTATGGCCCTTGGACTTATAAATTTCAAGATTTTTTCAGAAATTCATTAAAAATCTATTTTTTGTCAAAACATTATGAAAGTTATCATGAAACAAGTAAAATGTACCAACTATCACATATGTTACGGGTTTTAATATCTTTTCTTCATTTTTGAGAAATTTATAATTTTGGGGGGGGGGGGTGACCATATATCCTAGGTCATGTTTTCCGGACTTTTTTTTGCCGTCTTTCAAGATATTGAGTTGAAATTTGGTATATAGCTTTATTCCAAGCGGCGTCAGTACCAGTTTGAGTTTTGTTACAATTGACCTACTTTTGATGGATTTATGGCCCTTGGACTTATAAATTTCAAGATTTTGTTTTGAAAATTCATTAAAAATCTAATTTTTGTGAAAACATTATGAAACAAGTAAAATGTACCATGAAACAAGTAAAATGTACCAACTTCCACATATTTTACAGGTATTGATATCTTTTTCTTCATTTTTGAGAAATTTATAATTTCAGGAGGGGATGGGAGGTGTTAGGGGGGGGGGGGCTTGTACTAAAAAATTTCAAGTTTTGTTTTGCAGGTCAAGTTCCAAGATGGGTTGGATAGGACCATTTCTGCAGGAGTTATTGCCCTTGGATTTATTCCTATGATAAAATGCTATGAAACGCAATTAACTTCAGTAAACGTCAGATGTTTTTCATGAAAATCCTGCCAAATGCGAATTGATCCTGTCTGAATTAAGCGACGGGCGTATTATGCCACGCTAGGCGTTGCTTTTGTTTAAGATATATCAATTTTGAAATATAAAGGTCTTGCACAATAATGTCAGAGTATTTAAAGCCTGTTTTCGTAATTACTTTTCATTATTTCATCTCAGTACTTGACAAATTAATTAGAGATAACATATTCTGTTTTGCACTTTTTTTGCACTTAATGAAATGAAAACATGTGCAGTAAAATCTGTCTTAGCGGTCACCTCTATTAAGAGGTCACCTGTCTATTAAGATCACATTTTAAATTCCCAAAACCTCTGTTTTCCTAAATAAAAGACCTCTGTATAAAGGCCATCTGTCTATAAAGGCCACTTTTGACTGTTCCCTTAGCTGACCTTAATAGACAGGTTTGACTGTATAACGAAATCTGTTGAATATCATTGTATTTGACATAGAAAAGTCTAAAAAGTTAGATTTACATATGAAGTTATACTTACAAGTGCTTATGTAAATTGTTGTAGGTTAAAGAGGATATATTGATGAAATCAACTCTTTTTTTTTTTTTTTTTGCAAAATTCAGATGAGCAATGAAATAATAAGAAGGTGTTGCAGGGATATAAATCTGGATAAAATCTTTGATGGTTATGTCCAGACAGGAATTAAATCCCTCAACGAGAGCATAGAGTGCTGTGAACAGTGGAAGGTGATTTATAAAAAGGTAAGACGTCATCTGTTATTTGATTTAAATTGGTTAAAATATTTATCACTTCTATGGATTACTTTTTGTTCATATGTATAAACACTTAATTTTGAGGTTAAATGATCTGATGTAATGCATGAGGCAAATTCTGTCACCACATCCAGTGAAACAGACTTGGTGTAACATTACAGAAGAAACAAATGATAAAGAAAGATTACTAGTTACTTTAAACTGCTGGATTTAGAAAAAAGTAGGGCTGGGTATTGCGGCCCAAAAAACGTATTGCAATATATTGCGATACATGATTTTGTATTGCAATTTATTGCAATATTTTTGTGTATATAAATTTCACAATTTTCAAAGGAAAATACTCAAAACAAGACAAAGCTTTAATTTTTTTTCATCATTGAATTGCTTATATAAGCATGAAAATCATTGTTATATGCAGTTAAGAAATATAAAAGCTTTCATTCTATGTGTTTCTTTCACAAAGACTTAAAGTAAGAAATTTCAACGACATATCAAATAAACTGCCAGCACAATTTTGCACTAGCCACATCATTGCCATGCAGTTATGTATAAATCATTTTAAATGAGTTATAGTGAAATGAAATGTAGTGTCCCTTCAGAGAAAGAAAAAAGGAAATGCAACAACTTGATTCATTACATGTACTTCAAATCTTTGATTATCAATCTTGCTATTTGGTTGGTAATTGATTGCGCCCTCGGACTTTTAGCGGCATATTTCATGAAATGTGATCCAAATGCCATCATTGATGAGAGTGTTGGCTGATCAGGCTTTGTGCAAATTGTCGGCGATGTATGTGGCATGGTTGAGACCGACGTCGGTTCAACAGGCGAAACTCCAAGCAAATGAGCATGATGTCTTTTCATGTGAGTTGTCAAGTTCGATGTCCCTCCTGCTGGTTTTAACGACTCATTACAATGAATACAAACAGCATAATTTGGTATAAGTTTTGCGTTTTTTTTTTCTTAAGGCGGAAATGCTCCCAAATCGCTGCTTTAGCCTTGTCATTTTTGACGAGGATACTTTCTACAGAACGATAATTTTAAATAGTAAAAATATTGAACCCGAACTGGTATTTTGAAAAATGTATCGCAATACGTATTGGAAATGAAAATATCACGGAGCACTGATATGACAATAATACCGCATGGCCCTACAAAAAAGATCAATCATTCTGTTATAGTGTTTAATTTTCGTGGACCTTGCCTTGTTGTACTTGTATATAACTTTTATTTCTAATTTGTATATTTATTAGTTTAAACATTATTTATTCGTAATTTAAGGACATTGAAGTTTTCCGCATATATTATAAAATTCATCTTTCATGTCAGAAAAACAACATTTCAAGACCGTCCAGTAATATAAGTAAATAGTAGTGTTTTGTTTATATGATTGATATAATGCATTATAAATACATTTATGTTGTAGTCAATTGGAAATTTAAATGTTTTATTCTTTAAAGAAATTTCAAAATTTAAAGTTCATTTTTTTCTCTGTTTCAGACTGCCAGGATTCATCACAAGTTTTCCCCTGTAGGATGGGTATTAGATAAAAGCAGTATTTTCGCTCAGATTGATGCTTTCATTCAGAGATGCAAAGACTTGATAGAGGTACTCAAATCTAGATATCTAAGAAATGAAGACATTTGATATGAATTTAAAGAGCACAATATCGTAGTCTTCAATAATTTTCATGAGATTCATGATAATAGTTATGTTTGATTGGTCTTTTATGATGTAAGGCTACATTAAATCAGTTTTAGAGTCTTTTCTCAAGTCAAGAATCCTCTGAGCCCACATCATTATTTTTATGGTATCATTTACATATGCCTCCCTCCCTTCCAGCCTTAATTTCTTCGAGAAGAAAGGACAAAAATGAAAACAAAAATAATATATTCTAAGTAACCTAGATGCAATTTTACAAAATATTCAGTTTTTATTTAAGTATTTTATGGTTATACAAAAAAGTTGAGTATCTAAATAAAGATAATGACCAAATTGAAATATTTATACATGACTTACAGTTATGTAAGTGAGTCATAAACCATGTAAAGATGAGATTTAAATTTAACTTACCATAATGGAAGTAATTTATTAAATTTTCTTCAGGTATGTGAAGCCCAAGTTCATTTTGCTCGACGTCAAGATGGAGTGAAAACTGAGATGCCTCACTTTGCTGGACAGAGGGGTCTAGAGATAGCCAGAGGTCTGTTGGAGATAGAAACAGCATTTGAGAGGAACCTGCTTCAGCTCAGAACTGTCAAAGATACAATACTAGATGTCAAAGCAACATCATGGCATGATGACTACAACAAGTGTGAAAATATTATCTATTTGAGCGATCACTAGATAATTTTGAGTTGGCATCCTTCAGTCAGTTAGGGGGTGGGGGTTCAACTCCTGCTGGTGGCTCTATCAGATGAGACAATGAAAACAGTGATCTTTGTTTCACATGAGATGTGGCACTTAGATGATTGATTGTTGTTTTATGTCAATCCACAATTATTTCATGTGTATGGGGATGGCATCTGCCTGATGCATTCCACACTGGCTCTCTGGTGCTTAAAAGATCCCTAACTGCTTAGAGTAGGTCCATTGAGGAGGTATAAATGTGCATTGCATCAGGAAAATGGCATTACCAATATGTACATTACTTACAGTATGATGCAAAACATGAATGATGATCCCTCAAATATAAAATAAAATGTTTATGTCCATTAATTACAATGTAGTAAGTTCATTGTGACATCATCATTATTATTTTAGCCCAGTTAATGTTTTTTGAAGATTGACTTGAAACACAATTTTGTTTTCATTCATGCAACAAAATTTTATAAATTTATATATGGATATGAAACTGAAAACTTGTTTCCTAAAATGATATTTACAGTTGTTTCAGTACTATTAAAAGTTAGAAGTTATTATTGCCTTTAAAATCAAAGTTAAGCATGATTTCAAGGTTTGTTTAAAAGTTGTTTAACATGTATCTAAATTAAATTCAAAACATATATCTTATATTTTCATTCTTAAAACAAGAAGTCTCAGTGATTTGAGACACATGGAATGAATATAAATATTGCAGGTTTCGAACTGGAGTTAAAGACCTAGAAGTGATGATGACTAATGTGATCACCTCTGCGTTTGACATAGTAGCAACAGTAGAACAGGGTGTAGAGCTTCTGGATATCTTCATGCACTTGTCATCCAGAGAGGTAACAATCTTTATTAGGACAACAAAAGATGTCCTCTGCTTGCCATTGTAGATGGTCATATTTAATTTATTCTTGAGCCTAGCCATTGTTATTGTTTATCTTTTTCTTCTCTTCTATTTTCTGTTTGTACTCTTAAATAAAGGATTTATATTACATAGATTCTACTCAATATTGATTTCTGTTTACCCTGGTCCTTGAGCTCTCATTTCTTAATTTTCATTTTAATTAAAACAAGTATGTTACAATGTATAGTTTTCGAATGCATAAAATTTGATAGGAGTTACTTCTCTTTTCCGCCATATTGGAGGTAAATGTTTGAATATCTGTGCATAAATCAACCAAATAGTGCAAGGAATTCCTCTAAACTAAGGGTGCTTCTTAAAATTTTGAATTGTTATGCAATAATAAATCTATTGAACAGTGTCAAAAGGCTTTCAAAGGAGCGAAACAATAGACAACTTCCTCACAATAATTCAATGTAATTGGTATGAATAAAAAGCAAAAACTCCAGCTTCACCTCCAAAATGGCGGAAAAGGGAAGTAACACCAATTAAATTTCATGCATTTGAAAGCTATCTATTGTTAATGGGTAGTTGATAAATTGCAACCTATAAGAGATTTAAGCAGTTTCTGAAATTATGTGCATTCAGAGTATCTTCATTGCAATGTGATGGACTAATTTATTTGTGTAATCATTATTCAGCATACTTATTATACCCCCGCAAACAAAGTTTGGTGGGGTATATAGGAATCATTCTGTCTGTCCGTCTGTCTGTCTGTCTGTCTGTCCATTAACCTTGGTCCGGGGCAAAACTTTTTTATTCTTTATCATATGATGATCATACATGGTACATTTGTTCCTTTGGAGATGTTGGTGTGTCATGACCCTGAACCAAGGTCATGGGTCAAAGGTCAAGGTCACTATGCCCTATTTTGAATTTTGGTGCCGTGGGGGGTATTTGTTCCGTTAGGACAGTTCTAGTTTGAATTGTGTGCATTTTTTACTTTAAGTTTTTTGGACCTTCAGGTGGCCAAGTGGGCTTAAGCGCTGCATAGATACTCACTGTAGTCTTTCAACTCTGACAGCATGAGAAGAAATCTTAACTTAGACACGTGGAAAGATGAGCAAATGTACCTGCTAAATGTTGTGATTTTCCCACTACTCAACACAGACTGTGACCATATAGGTGAAATAATCCTGGGATTGCAATGAACAAACATTCACTTTAAGCTGTCTTTCATATAATTTAGGTGCAAGTTTGGTGTAGTTGTTAAGCATTTGTAACTGAAAAATCGTTTAAAGTGATGTAAAACACTAATTAACCAACCAACATATAATTCATTGCTCATCACTATTTCATAGGCTATCAAGAGAACTATAGACAAGAAGAATGTGGATGTGTATTTGTTATTCAATGAGGAAATGAATGCTGTCAAGAAAGAGCTGACCTTGAAAGCTAGAAGTATGTCTCCACAACAGCCAAAGTTCACTGGACAGTGTCTCTGGGCTCGTCAACTCAAACGTAGGGTAGAGAGAGGCATGATGGTATGTGTTTATAGAATAGGCTTTATTTAAGATTCAACTAATTTCAAGAAATTCAGTGATAGTTGATTAAGTACACAAGTAAACTGTACAGGGAACTTATATCAAATCCCATTGGTGATATATTTGTTCTCAATAGGTCTTAAAAAGGAAAGTAGATAGGAGTTTGTATCAGATACCTTCCATTTCTAAAATTCTGTAGATGCAATGCATTCTTAGGAATTCATGTACTTTCATTGTTTAAATATTCTAGGTGATTAAAAGTCAACAAATTTTCTTTGAGAGATGTGTAGTTTCTCTGAATAGAATACCATGTTGCAACGTTAACAGAAATTGAACAAGATGTTATTTGTAAAACAATGCACACTATAAAGAAAATGATGAAATATTTGTATCTTAGGTTAGTGAAAAAATGATAATTAGAAGCAGATACATATACATGGTCGGGTTGATTAGACTTAAAACCCTTTAATTATTTTTTAATCAGTTTTATTTTAATCAAGGATAAATGATCTACTGAAACATTAATGTAACCATGAAATAAAAATTCTTATTAATGATTTTTTTTATAGATTTTGGATAAGGCACACTTCTTACCCCCTACTGGCAAAAGCAAAGAAATCAGAACACAATATGAGCAACTCTGCATTGCTCTTGATGAATTCATTCGCAAAACATTCCATGAATGGACGCTAACAATTGACAGGGTAAGACTGCAACACATATATACCACTTTGAGATAGATAGTTATTTTATAATGTGAAAGAGTAAGATATAGATTAATGTAACAGTGTTTGCTGGAGGACTTGGTTTTCTAATGCAAGTATTTATAAGAGAGTTATTAAAATGTGAAATATTGTGTGAAAGAAAGCATTTGAAGTGATTGATAACTTTGAATCTTAGTGATGACTACAGCTATTAATCTACAAAGTAAGCTTGTTATCATATATTGATATCATTCATCCCTAATGATTATGTAACTTTTAAGGAAAGTATACCCTTAATCCGCAACAAAATACATATTTTCCTTCCTTCACATTAGAAACACATTTAAATTTTTATGCTCCTGGAATTTTTGTATGTTTGCTTGTTAGTCTGTTTGTGGCAAAAACATTATCATTGATAATATTTTGTGAACAGTAAGAGCTAATGCTTTCATATTTGACATGTGTATTCTTTATTACAATACTGTAACTTTTCACTGACTTCTGACTGCTTTTTGAAAAATTGAACATTGGTTGCAGTTCTCAGGCATGATTCTGATCATCTTTAAAGTTGATTTCAGTTGTTTTTTTTTTTGCATGAATTTTTTTCTCAAAATGTTGTTAATTTAATTGGAAAATTAATAATCACACTTTTTTTAAGAGGTTTATATATAATCAGCTATTCTGATAGCATTGTCAGCTTTTTTTCATTGCTGATCAAAATCATATCTGAGTTCGGAAAAATTCTATGTTTCATAAGCATGTCTTGTTCAAATTTAATCTTCTGAACAAAATTACAAAGCCATGACCGTAATCATTTGATATGTTTCATAATATATTACAGTTGATAAAGAGTATACTTTTCTTGTATTTAACATTTACTGATTGGAATGAAAACCCTTTTGTTTTGCTATTTAACCTTGTTGAAGAATGTCTTAACTACAATTGTTCATTTTGTATAAATAACAGAATGATAAATAATATTTGATTGCATTTCATTTTTTAATTTCAAGCTTGTACCAGATGAGAGTAAGTTTGTTTTAATGTAGGACCCTCAGTACTATTTTTCGTGTATACTGCAAGTTTTAGGAACACTTAAGCATGGCTTTGCCCACAGTCTGTATGTGTGTCCATCTGTCACACTTATGTTTTAATTATCTTCACAGGCAATACATATTTTCCTTTGAAATCTTCTTTGTAGTCATGAATTTCATATCTATACATCATTCAGCTCAGTTCTTCTTTATTGGCATATGCATGCTTTCTACAAATCTTTTTAGAGTTTTAGAATATGATAGGCAATAAAATGAAAAAAAATCATAGTGATTTATTTGAAAATAAATATTAAAAGACACTTTGTCCTTTTGAAGATATGCTGGTGAATTGGTGGATAAATCAGAATATGAATTCATCTACTTACATGTACTCATAGCACTTCAACTTCATTTTATCTTAAGAATTATGATAATTGTCCAGCTTTTTTTTTTGCCTGCACTTTAAGTATGATAATTTTCTTATATAGTGTAATGTGATGGATTCAGTTGTATTTTCCTGATAATATCAGTTACATGTATAGTATACCCACATTTTGTCTTCTCTTGTGCTAAATCTTCCTTCTATACTATAGGACTTAATTGCCTAGCAAGAATTTCAAATTTCTATAAGTTCTTAATTTATGGGCAATATATTATATAACAGTTTAGATAATTACTCCCAGTATAGAAAAAAGAAAAAAAAATTCTGAAATATTTTTAAAACTTAAAATATTATTGAATATCATAGAGGTTATCACTATTTCATATCAGTAATCGAAATAGAACTTACATATGTAAATTTATCATAAAATTTGTACATAAAGGATAATTACAATACGTAATATTTATAATGCTTTTGAGAAATTGGATTATCATGAATAAAAAGCTGCTCTTCTCCTGCATATGTGTAAGCATTTGTACTTGAAATCAATTTTTAGGAACCATCTAAACTGTTAGAGGTGCCACTAATGTGTAGAAGTACTGAACGACCACCCATGTTAGACATCAACTTCAACAGGTAAATAACTGACATTCAGCTACTCCTATGTATGTGTATAGAAGATCTGTCTTCATGTAGTAGTAGTGTTGATGTAAAATTCTATATTGTAAATCATTAATTATTCTGTTGCATTTATTCTTTGTCTGTCTATTTATATTGAGGTGTTGTAACATTTTATGCCCTCATTCAAGAAAAGAACTGAATTCATGGCATTTAGGGCATTTGTTTTTCTCAAACAATGTCTTGCAATTCATAAGAGATTGCGACTACATAGTTGGCATGCATACTTAAAATTGACTAAAAACACCTTTAACATTGGAACCAATATTAGTGAATTACTGACCTTGACCATGGACTTATTCCAAAAAGAACTACTTTTGAGATTCTAGAAGGAGTATGTTTTTCATTTACAACATAATCAACTTACAAATGCATTACATAGTTTGTGTATTTATTACTTTCATTTGCAATGAATGTATTAAATTCATTCATAGGAGCTTACTGAAGATGTTCCAAGAGATCCACTATTGGGAAAGACTGGTATTTGAGGTTCCCCATTATGCCACAGATGTGTATAACAAACGAGAGGATCTTCGAGGACTAAGAGAGCATGTGCTGCTAGTGGTGCGGGATTACAACAGGTCGTTATTTTATCTGATTATCGACCTAAAAATAAATTTCAAGAATTTTCATGTGCTAAGTAAACAATAAAGTTCACAATGAATTTAATATGAAATGAATCAAGATCCGAGTTTGAGTACAGTCAACTCTCATTACAACAGCCATATCTATATTTCCAAATTTTGCCGTTGTATAAAATTTGCTGATGTAACGAATTACTGCTATTTCGAATTTGCTAAGCCAGTTTTGAGAAACAATTGTCGTCATCCATGCTTTCTTATTCGAATCGTAGTCATTAACGTATAAGGTGGGATTGATTCCAGATAGAATCGCTTTTATTTCCGCTCCGCCAATACATTTTTCATATTGGCACTACTTGGTTCTCCGTGGCCGATGTAATGTGAAATGTGGGGAATTTTTAACTTATACCTCGACAACTTCATGTTTCTTTGCTACATTTAGTTGAGTGCATCTCTTTTTCTTGGGTGGTTCTGCCATGCTTTACGAAATCTTACGATCTATACCTGTGTAATGCTGGATTTTAAATGATATATAAATCAAAATATTTCAATTAACTAAACCATTAGTGATTTATTATCATCAATTAAGGTTTTTAAATGAAACCATAGGTATAGGTCTATGTTTACAAGGTATATACATTGTAAACATAGCAAATACATGTAACAGGCTAAATTGTGTACAGGTGATTCGGCACGGTCATCCATGAAATTCCTTGCCGATAGTTCCTTGATCGGTAGTTCAGGTAGTCTGGCGGTGTAAAGAATGACAGATGGTGTGAAAATGTATATTTGTTCCCAATAAGCGCTGCCAATGCCGGAAGGCAAATATGCCGGTATAAAGAACACAAATAAGAGCATGTGCGTTTGTTACCGGCAGATTTCTGCTGATATCCGATTATGCCGGTATTTCGAGTGCTGGTGTAACGAGAGTTGACTGTATATATATATAACAAAATTACAACATCTTTCACTATTCAGGAGTGTCTTTCTGATCATCTGAAGGTCAATGCAAGTCACTTTTAAAAGATAAAGGTCAAATATAAAAGCACTTAAAGTGACAACAAGACTAAAAACATTATATAAATCATCAAATTTTCAAGGCAATCTGCCCCTTCAGGATAGGACAACTTCAAAAACATAGTGAGACAAACACAAAGACAAGAATGCAATATATATCCACTAAACTAAGTGAATTATTACAATGATATTCTGAGCTACATATTAAAGTGTTGTTATTAAGACTGATCAAAAAAGAAATGAGTTGAGATTTAGATGGAACTGAGGTCAGTGAATTAGTAGGCACAAGTATTGGATTTGCATTGACCCTGCTACAGAAGGTCATATGATAGGTAAATGGGAAAAGCTGTAATGAAGCAGAGTGAAATGATAAGAATAAAATTAATAAATGATAAAAGTCTGTCAGGTCTCAAGCAGATGTTGCCAAAAGTTTTCTTTTGTTACTCTTTCTTCCATATTCCACTTTGGTTAATTGTCATTAACCACTACCGACATGTCTTCCCATCAGTGGTTGTCCTTGTTGAAATGCATACCGATAGGTAGATGCACCAGGAAAATGCATCTACTCGTGGGTAAACATTTCAACGAGAACGAACATTTTTTTTTCATAAACAAAGTTTTTCCTTTCTAGAATTATTGCAGCATTATCTCCTGAAGAAAGGCAGTTGTTTCGTGAAAGGATCCGATTTTTGGACAAGAAAATTCATCCAGGACTTACCAAGCTTACCTGGGCTGGGAAGGGAATATCAGATTATTTTGTTGGTGATTGCCGGGTGAACGCAGCCAAAGTACAGCACATGGTAGATGACTATAAGGGAGCCAACATGGAGATTTCTAAAGAATGTGTCAAAATCAGTGAATTGTTGCTTATCAATATCGATGAAAGAAAAATTTACGAGAATCTAGAATTCTATGAAGAACAGGTATAATTGAAAAATACAACTATTAGTGCTAAAAGATAATTATCCTGAAATGATTTTGTTACTGCTTACTAAGTATGGTGTTTGCTATGTCAATGTATAGGTTAGATTTTAGTTTAGTCGAATCGCAAAGTAATAAATGTATCTGAAAATGGTTCTGTAACCTAGGCAAAACACAGACAGACTACAACAGCCACACTTAAAAATGTACATATGGAGATCGTGCGCACAATGAAGAAATCGTATGAAATATTCAAAAAGGATGGACAGGAGGTGAGGGATATATTTATTTTATCTTACCAAAATTACTTTGTAGTCTTAACTGCGAAGTATAATATCATTCTGATCATTAACATTTCTGACATGGAAAATAACAGTTGACTTTTAAAGAAGAAAGTAGCTCTGCAAAAGTGTTGAAGAGTTTTCAGTCTTTTATAAATGCATTTGCATAATTTTCCCACTGTTGAACAAAGTTGCATTAAAATACAAAAACTTGTGATATTAATTTTAATATTTTGTATTGTCATTGTCATTTTCACATGCGCTTTTGTATTCTATGTTTATTTCTCTAATTTCTAGTCATTGATTCTTACCTTTGATTGATATGACATTTTGGAATAGCAAACATTGTTATATTTTCATACTTTGCACTTCTGTGTATGAAATATATATTATAAATGTGATTTTATTGTGTATATATGTTTTGATGTAATTGTTGACTTATTCAGGTCAAACAGCACTGGATACGTTACACAGAGAAGATGGACAGAATGGTAGAAGAAGCTTTCAGACTTAACATTAAGTGGTCATTGCAAGAGTTATCCAAAGCCATTAATGGAGATGGCAAATCAGTTCCTAATCCTCTCTTTAGAGTTAAAGTCAGCCTGGAAGGAGACAAGGTGTGTTTATAAGGGTTTGCTTACATTTTTCATAAGTATATTGCAAGTTACTGGTTTGCTCAATATGGATTATCAGTAGAAGCACTATAGTCAAAATTTGCAATATTGAGTGGTCATGATCACATTTCCAGAATTTATCTGAATATCGAAATCATTTAGAGTTTCTAGATGATAACCCAAATACCTTTCAAATAAATCAAAACTTGATTTCAACATACTGTTACTTATAAAGATAGGAAGAAGCTTAAATCATTTAATTTTACATGTAACACACATTTTGATTGGTTTAAAAATTAGTGGTATATTTCATCCAAGAAATTTTTTCTCTGACAACGTGATTTCCCACATTTTTCATAACTGTGACTTCAATATTCATACCACTGCGGCAGAAATTTAGAGATATTGAGAAATAGTGCAGACAGAATGTGCCAATTTCTGAGAATATAAAATATATTTGAAAGGAATTAAATGATAAATAATGAATCTAATTTGTTTTTCATTGGATGGAGGTATACCACAAAAAAGGACGGAAAACTTATGCATCATGCACTATGCACAATGATGCAGTTTTCCATTCTTTTTTTGTGGTATACCTCCAGCCAATGAAAAAAAAATAGATTCATTCCTTAAATATTTTGAAGTTAAGTCAGTCAAAGGTCAGTGTTTAAGTCAAATTCCTGAAAAAATGAGTCGTACATCTTGGTCCCTTGAAATTCAACTTGATGAAAATGAACCATGTGTATTTTTCAAAGAAACAATAATAGTAAAGTGTATGCTCATGTTCTGGTTTTGTTTTAGGTGGAGTTTCAGCCTACATTGAAGCAGTTGGCCACTGGCATTGGGAACATTGGTACTCAGCTGACCAAATCTATCTCGGATATCAATAGGCTTCCTGTGATCCTAGCAAAGAAGAAAAGCTACAAAGAAGTAAGCTTTACCGTTCCTTGCACAGTTAACAAAATAATTAGATTTTGAAATATCTATGGCGTAAATCTGTCAATTTTAATATTTTTCTTTGTATAGTGTACATGTATTAATTTTTGTGAAAGCAAATTGTTTCATTCAGAGATGAATTTTTTGTGGTGACTTTTTATCATGTCCATAGATTGGTAGATTGGGGACATATTGTTTTTTGACTCGTCTGTCTGTTTGTTTATCTGTTTGTTTGCATGTCTGTTGTCAGCTTTATCCTTCACCATAACTTTTGAACTGTGTGAGATAGAGATTTTATATTTGGCATGCATACTCCACTAATATAGCCCTTTCAAGTTACATCAAAGTAATTGGCCTCATGACGTCGACCATGACCTTTTACCTACATTTCAAAATTTGCCTTATTTGGACTTGGTGCCCATAGCTTTTGCACTCATGAGAAATAGAGACTTTATATTTGGCATGCATATTCCATTAATAACGCCCTCTCAAATTACACCAAGGTCATTGACCTCATGACTTTGACTGTGACCTTTTACCTACATTACAAAATTTGCTTTATTTGGACTTTTTTGCCACTGGGGGCATTCATGTTTCACTAACACGTCTTGTTTGATTCTATCTTTATCTGTAATTTGTGTTCAGATTCATTTAAATATCTTAAAACATATGTAGTTTTTCTCAGTTTTATGGAAAGGATGTACTAAATACATAGATAGATAAATATATTGCAAGAATAGCTACCTTAGATATTGAACATATTGCTGGTTAAAAACAGTCTGCTTTCTTTCTGACACGTTTAGATAGATATATGAGGTGAAAGGAAAAGGCTTGGAAGTCAGTGATATACATGATTTCAATTAGAATTTTTGAAAGATAAAGAATTATTTTGGCTAGGTATTATTGATACACATTTGTTTGAGGGAAAATAATGAGATTTTTGGAGAGTATTCAGTTTTGTTTACTTTTATTTCAGCCAATTCATGAGGGAATAGCCAAAGATGAGGAGACAAAGAAGATTCAAGGAATTATCAACCAGGGCATGCAGACCAATGCACAGAATCTACAGAACTATCTCAGCACATGGGATAATTACAGAGAAATCTGGGAGATCAACAAGGACATGTTCATCAAGCGCTACCAAAATCTTAACCCACAGGTGGCATCTTTTGATGCAGATATTGCAAGGTATAGAGGGATATATTAATTTATTGAAAAATGATTTAAAACGAAATTAAAATACACCCTAATTTATAAGTAAGGAGAAAAAAGAAATAGAAAAGATGTCATCCTTTTATACGTGCTTTTGTAATGAAACTTTTTACAAATTTGAATATGTAGATTGATGTTGATTTAAGAAAATCAAATGAAAATCATTTTCAGATATGATGAAGTGGCTAACAATGTCCAAACTCAGGAGACTATTCTGAACATTCAGTTTGTATTACTGGACTGCTCTCCTCTCAAATATGCCATACTGAGTCACTGCACAGAATGGCAAAATAAGTTCACTTCTCTTCTCAGCAAGATTGCCACAGCTAGACTTCAAGAACTTCATGTCTTCCTCAAGGAAAATGGAGACAAGTGAGTATTAATATGCTATTAGGATAAAAAAAAAATTTGGTATTTCATGGGATTGGAAAAAGTCAAATATAATAAGAAGTATTTATTTGTTTGATTTTATAAATTTGCTGTACTTTTAAAAAGTACTATTGATATGCAATAGAAATAATTTTTCTGCTTATGGATATTTAAATCTCAAATCCACTGCATTGTCTATTTTCTTTTTACTTTGGAGATTATGTGAAGATAATGATCATTTTGGGGTTTAATTCTGTGTTCACAGACAGGGATAGTTAGTATAATGTTTTTCATAATTGAATTAAAGAAAGTATTTGTTTAAAGTATCATTATTACTTCGTTCATTTTTGGGTGAATTATATTAATGTCATCTCTCAGGGAATTTTTAATCAAAACTTGGTGTTAATTATCTTTGCAGGCATCACATGATCCTTGGAACACTTCTTTTTTTTTTGTTTCACCTATAAAATTTTATCCTAACAACTTTAAAGACTTTGATTAAAATTAAAGATATCCATATCAGTGATTTAAGTAAACTTTTGTTTTACTCTTTCTGAGATAAAGATGCAAATGCCGTTCTGTTTGATGATTTTAGTGTGAGCAAACCCCCTCAAACATTAGATGCACTAGGAGAGAGTCTGTCTTTGTGGGAAAAACTGCACAATGGATTGCATGAAACAGAGGCTATGTTTCCTCCCTTGCATGAGCAATTCAGCATTTTGGAGAAGTATGAAGTTTCCATACCTGAGGATGTCACAGCTATGCTGTCAGAACTGAGTAATGATTGGATGACATTCCAACAGAAACTCATAGATGCTGAGCAAATGCTGAAGAAACACAAGGTAAAAACCAGCTAAGCATAGTGTCATGTGTAGGCACACAGTAATTTTGATAAAAAAAAATCTATTTCTTTATACAATGTATTACCAGTTTTAGATTATAGACAGACACTGATACAGACTATTCCTTCTATTCTTGTTAAAAAGTTGCCAACTTATAGCTGTTTATTGTGAAAGTTTAATTCTTTGTATTCTTGTAATTGTCCCCCGCTTTTTTTTCACAAAAGCATGGGGACATTAAATCTCATTTTTCTGTCTGTCTGTCACAAAAACTTTAACCTTTGTCATAAATTTTTAACCACAAGACATAGGGTCTTCATGTTTAGCATGTATGTCCCTAATTGCAATACCTTTCCGGTGGTACCAAAATTTTTATCATGTGACCTTGACCGTACCCTTTGACCTACTTCATTGTAACTTTTTAACCGTAAGACTTAGGGCCTTCAAATTTGGCATGTGTGTCCCTAATTGCAATACCTTTCCGGTGGTACCAAAATTTTTATCATGTGACCTTGACTGTGACCTTTTGCCCTTCTTCAGTGTAACTTTTTAACCGTAAGACGTATGGCCTTTATATTTGGCATGTGTGCCTGTAGACATGCACAGCCATGACAATATGTCACAGATCACTGCACCCTTACGATAGAACCCTGAAAGTGGGGGACCACAATTCTAAGAATTTGCTTGATGACATTTGAACCCAAAGTGATATGATAAGACAGTATGTTGTGAAATATATGGTGTATGATATACTTGTTGTTAGCGTAGAAAAAAGTTCCTGTAATGTAGTAATAGCATACCTTGAGTAATGCGAGGGTGATATAAACTGTAAGTGTTGTAGTAAGGTAAAAATCCCAAAGTATTAAACATTCTGACTTACCATTTGAGAGAATCTGGTCAAACAACATTTACTTTATATTTCATATGTTCATATTATAGTAAGTGAATATACATTATACATGTATAAACATCTATGTATGTTTTTTTTTTTATTTAAAGGAAAAGTTCAAGACTGGATTGTTGGCTCAGTCGGAAGAATTTAAAAAGCAAGTCAACAATTTGATTGATGAGTTCCAAGAAAAAGGGCCCTTCACAAGTGGTATTGGAACAACTGCTGCTCTCGAGAGCATTGCTGGTATCCATGCACAACTTGAAGCTCTCAAAAAGCAAGAACAGGAAATCAGACGAGGCCTTAACATTTTCAAGATTGATCAACCTCCCTCCAAAGAAATTGCCACTTTGGAGAAGGATTTGGAAATGATAGAAACCATATGGAACCTGAATAAAGAATGGGAAGGATTATGGGCAGGCTGGAAGGGAGACAAATTCTCGGATATGCAGACAGAAAATATGGAGACACACTCCCAGGGTCTGTACAAGAAGCTAAATCGATACAGCAAAGAGCTGAAGGATAAAAACTGGGAAGTTGTGGACACTAGCAAGAATAAAGTGGATCAGTTCAAGAGAACTATGCCTCTGATTACAGACTTGAAAAATAAGGCCATGAGACCTAGGCATTGGGATAAAATTCAAGTATGGAGTATAATTTTTAGTTAATGATTTAATCTTTACATGTGTTTTCTCATGAGATAAATGTAACTTTGACAGAATATTTTAAGTCACATTTTAAAATCTCTTAGCTGGTCTTGATTGAATTCAGTTTAGAGCTTAAGATATGTGTGTTTAAAAAAATGCCAATGCCACATTTATCTTACATGTACATGCAGTAGTGAACTACATCTTAGACTACATGAAGGAATACATGTTTTTGGATGTTTATGATTTTAATGAAGTTTCAATATTTTTTCCATCTTGATTTGTGCTATATTTTTTATATAATTTGTCTTGGTATGTATAAATTGAGTACCTGTAGATAAATACATGAAATGAATGAGTAAATTCTTTGTATTAAGAGTGAAATGCAGAGACAGTTTGACCACAAGTCTGATGATTTCACTCTGGAGAAAATCATCGAGTTTGGATTTGATCAGTATGCTGAAACTATTGGAGACATATCAGGGGCTGCCACCAAAGAATTGGCCATTGAACAGGTAAATTTGTATTAAAACACAAAAAAAAAAAAAAATAATGAATAGATAAATAAGATGATATTATGATGATATTATTATCATGATATTATCTTTACATAATATTGATAAATCTTATTTCGTTATTTATAAAATTTAACAAAAGAAATGCTCAGTTTCTGCTTGATATATTAATCGTATGTATCATAGTATGACATTATATACTTTTAATACATTAGGGACTAGAGGCTATTGCCAACACATGGAATACAACTGAACTAGACATTGGTCCATACAAAGACAGAGGACATTTCAAAGTCAAGTAAGTAATTTAATTGATGATACAATTAAATGTTGTTTTTAGAGGCTTGTTCATTTCATGCTTTCCTAAATTTTTGCATAGGTTTTTAAATTTGTCACTTTAGCATCTGTACATGTACTAAGTTTTGTAAATTAGGCTCTGATTCTTCAGAATTTTAAATCTTTCAATTTTGAATTGTAGAGGTTCTAGAAAATAGAAGTATCAGTGAGTGTACTTGAGTTTCCCAATATAATTAGAATTTCAAATGTGTACACATTATCATACCTTTGTTTTAATTCTGTTTTAATGATAGTAGATGTATTGTCTCAATAAAAGTTACATGTATATCATGATTATTTCACTTAAATAGAGAAACTATCTGCTAATGCATTGCGTAGAAATTTCTATCTGTTTACGTTTAATGAGCCCTTCAAAGGCAGTGGACCATCTTTCACCTTTTACATGCCACTGTCTACTTTGACACAGGACATCAATATTTATATGCCTTTCATAGATGAACACATTATGGTATGGTGTTCTGGGTCTGTGAGCCTATGGGTCCATTGGTGTGTTGGTCTGTGGGTATGTCTGCACCTGTTAACAGGAAACAGACCATACCATTTAGGTTAGGGCTTTCAAACTTGGTACAGTTATTTCTTATGACATGAGGACAAACCCTATTGATTTTCAATATCAAGGTCAAAGATCAAGGCTATTTTGGGTGCAAATTTTTGAGAATGCAAATTGTAAACAGGGTACAGACCAAACAGTTTATGCTAGAAATTTTAAACTTTGCACACATTTCTTATGACTGGAGGATGAACCCTATTGATTTTCAAGGTCAAAAGGGGAATGTTTGCATTCTTTCAAATTTCATCAGTTCAAACTAAGCGATGGGCTTATTATGCCACAATAAGCGTTGCTCTTGTTATTGTCTCATTTGAAAAACAGGACTGTAATGAGTTGCTTCTGGGGCTTAAATCTTTGACCTCTCCATCCAAAGCATAACAGACTTCCCAATGAGCTATACCTGCTCTTACTGCCTTGGAGAATTAGCCAGTAAAATATATTTTATCTTTATGAGTTTGGTGAAAATAAACTGCAATTCACATTTATTCTTATAACAGGAGTACAGACGATGTATTCATGGCCCTTGAAGACAATCAAGTTCAGCTTTCTACAATGAAGGCCTCTCGCTTTGTAAAAGCTTTTGATCAGGAAGTAGATAAATGGGAGAGAATATTGTCCTTGATTCTTGAGGTTGTAGAAATGCTTCTAACAGTACAAAGACAATGGATGTACCTAGAGGTAATTTCATATATGTACTTTGAAAACAAATAATTTTGAAATTTTTAGAAATTTTCTTCTGTAATCTTCCTTTATCAAATCTGTCCTTTAATAAAGTAGTCTTTTGTTTTAATTATCTTCCTTGTAATATTCTTATTATTAATTTCTTTATACAGAGTGAACATGCATTAAAGACTGCCTTTACCTACATTTTTAATATATCCTTGTTTGACTATTCAAGACAGACTTGACTGATTAATTGAGATCTTTTCATGGGCAAAGGATACAATACAGTCAGACCTTGGCCTGTCATTTTGGCCACATTTATTAACCAACCACTTGCCATTGACAGCACCGTTTGTATTCTTTAAACAGAATCTTCTGTTTGAAGATACAACCTTAAACTCTCAAAAGAGGCTTTCCCTTTGTGACTATTTTAAGAATAAAGTCAAAAAAGATATATATTTATTATATTGTTCATGTACATAAAATGAATTTTTGTAATTTAAATTGAAGTACATGTATCTGTATTATCATATTTATTTTCAGAATATTTTTCTTGGTGAAGACATCAGGAAGCAACTTCCTCGTGAATCTGCAGATTTTGATGATGTCAATGTGAAGTGGAAAATCATAATGACAAGATTGAATAAGGACAGGAACGCACTGAGAGGAACTCATCATAAGGGGTTATTGGACGAGTTGAATGACATGAATCTCAAGTTAGAGGAAATTCAGAAATCACTGGACATGTACCTGGAAACGAAGAGAGATATCTTCCCACGATTCTACTTCTTGTCTAATGATGACCTGCTAGAAATCCTTGGACAATCTAAAAATCCCAAAGCTGTTCAACCTCATCTGAAGAAATGCTTTGATAACATCAAATCTCTTGATATGAACAAGGTGATATTAAGATATATTTATTTTTACAGTGTATCTTCCTAGATTTGAAAGAGAACCATACTTTAAAAAATTTTTTGCCATTGTTGAAAGCCTCCTCAGGACTATTTCTTGGTATTGGTGTTAGCCAGTGCTTAGTTGTGGAAGACACAAGGGTAACCAGAGTGAGATGAGATTCATGGTGTATACTGGCACACCTTCCAGATTGTCTTTACTCTCACGTCTCATAAAATTGTCCAATTTGCTACATACTGTTCACCATCTGTCACCACATCAGATACTTGTCTACCGCCTATAAGACTATCTGTGCCTCCTATGCCCACTTATTGAGCCAATTTATTTACCAATACGGTGGTAGCCAATGTTAAGTGATGGGTAAAATGGGAGTTATGATTAAAACTATCAACTTCTAGCAAATTAACTAGCACAGTGTAACATAAAATTTCTTATCCCAAGAAGAAATTTTGACTGACATGAACATGGTGATTTGGAAGTTTTAAATCAAGTGTCATCCCAGACCTAACCAATTAAACAGAATTCTGTTTTCAAATAGAAGTATATATGCTAAGCTGCATTTGATGTCCATATTTGTATTGATTGGCATCTTTGTTTAATAATTTAATAATCAGTCTCTAAATTTTATTCAAGCCTGGGCTAAAATGGGAGGCTAATGCTATGATCTCTTCTGAGGGTGAAGTGGTACCATATGAGAAACCTGTCTTACTAGATAAGCAAGTGGAGGTAAGAAGAAAAATGGCTATATAGTAAAAAAAAATATTTAGGTGTTTTAAATAATCAAAACTTTAATTTGAGAAAAGTGGATCGTCTAATACATGTATCTCAAGAAAGATAACTCTGAATATTGATAAAGAAAGATAACTCTAAATATATATAGATTTTGGTCAAGAAAGATAACTCTGTTATTGACTTTTTTTAATACAATATTATACTAAATGGTAATTCCTCATTCATTGCGAAACTTCATAGATACTTCTTGAATATAGGTGTTTGAAATACCTTTAGCAAATTTAAACATTAGTTTTAATATTATGTTTAAATGAAAAGATGAATCACATTGTTACTTTTCAATGACTTAAAGAAACATTATATATTATGTTCCATAGTCCTGGCTTTGTGATGTAGAACAGACAATGAGGTGGGTTTTACAAGATGAGTTGAAAAAATGCAAAGCATCTCTGAAATCTAAACATGCTATGACAAAGCGTGACAAATGGATCAAGGAGCATCCAGGTCAGCTGTGCATTACAGCCAGTCAGATCCAGTGGACAGCTGATGTAGAGAAGGCACTGAAACTGACCAAAGACAGAGGAGACAAGAGGGCTCTGAAAACCATGAAAAGGAAACAGGTAGGTTAATAATAGTAGTCAAAACTCAATAGTTTAGTTTTTAAGTACAATTGAGTCAAATTTTTTATATTTTTATATTTATATACATTATTTTCTGAATTTCTTTTGGAAAGGTTGTCATGTTGAATAAGCTGTCAGAAGCTATCAGAGGAAAGTTGGACAAGATGCAGCGCTTGAAGATAGTTGCCTTGGTGACAATTGAAGTTCATGCCAGAGATATTATAGAAAAACTCATCAAAAGTGGCTGCTCTGATGAAAATGCATTTGAATGGCTGAGTCAACTTCGTCTCTATTGGGAAAAGGTTACAGATTTTTATTAAAATATTTCACATATCATTACATTAAACTATTTAATACTAAAATCATTAGAAGTGTGTTTCATGATCAGTTTTTTTTAAAAAGTAAATAGTATATGGAAATTATAGTTGGTATATTTGTAAAGGTAATGTAGTTTACAATAAAACCTGTGTTAATAACCTTCTTTTTACTCAAAACAATTAGAATTTTCCACAGGGAAGTTGATGTATAATTTCTTTTCACAAAGTTTTGGCCACTTGACTTTACATTTCAAATTACATGAGTAATTTACAGTAAATACTGAGATAGTGAAGGATGCTTGTACCGGTATGTCATTGTTGTAATTTACTCTTATGATATGTATGTTATCACAGATTTTACCCAGGTGAGAAAGTAACGAGGATTACTTCACTTGATAGAGGCCAAGTAACTTAACATTCTTGTATTAAGAAGCCACTTGCTTTGAAAGGCCATTTTTTTGTTTCTTTTTGATGGAAGATGCTGAAGACAAATTTGGCTATATTTATATGATACAAAGTCAGAAGAAAATTGAAAAAGCTACACTTTCTAATTATATATTTGTAATATTGTACTGTGCATTATTTTAACAGCCCCCAGTTGATAATTGTGTGGTGAAACAGACCAATACACAGTTCCCATATGGGTATGAATATCTCGGCAACTCTGGTCGTCTTGTTATCACACCCCTAACAGACAGATGTTACATGACCTTGACCACTGCCCTTCACCTTCACAGAGGAGGAAGTCCCAAAGGTCCAGCTGGTACTGGTAAAACTGAGACAGTAAAGGACTTGGGAAAAGCCTTAGGCATGTATGTCATTGTTGTCAACTGCTCCGAAGGTCTGGACTATAAATCCATGGGGAAGATGTTCTCTGGTCTCGCTCAGGTAAATGTTTAGGTGTCCTTGTCATAACTGCAGCAATATTATGGAATGAAAGGTTTTTTAGGTAGGGGTAATTTTTTTTGTAAGTATTCTCTGCTAGAGGATTTTCAAAATACACAGATC
Organism: Pteria penguin; assembly: GCA_035048485.1. Taxonomy (NCBI): domain Eukaryota; kingdom Metazoa; phylum Mollusca; class Bivalvia; order Pterioida; family Pteriidae; genus Pteria; species Pteria penguin. The sequence goes on along the minus strand of CM068583.1, from coordinate 15,254,345 downwards.
ATACTAAAGTAATACTACATGTATATGCTTTTTCCATGTGCATGATATTTTTGGGTGTGCTTTTGGCCTTGTTATGTTATCGAAATGAATGTCCAACACAGGGAAACATTGTAGATTTTGACTTCAGAATGAACTAAATATATACACGTCATAATTACATAAAAGAATCTAGTCACATTGTATTTTAGTAATATTTAGAAAGTTGTCAGTGTTTCTTTACTCTGTATCAGCTATTATTTTTTACTCTTTTTAATTCTTATTTTTGAAAGAATATACAAAAGTTACAGGTTTGGTTTGAAATTTAATTGATGTTGTTTTCCAGACTGGAGCATGGGGATGTTTTGATGAGTTCAACAGAATCAACATTGAGGTATTGTCAGTAGTAGCACAGCAGATTCTGGCCATCTTATTGGCTTTATCTACAGCCCAAACCAAGTTTGTGTTTGAAGGACGTAAGATTGATCTTGTTTGGTCTTGTGGTATTTTCATCACCATGAATCCAGGTATGTTTAAGTTTATGTAGTCTATCTGTGTGACATCCATGATGGAAAGAAATTTCATTTTAATGTCAGTATTTTGAGGGTGTGGTTCATATTGACAGAATTTGTGTCACATATATAATAGAAATATAGTTTTAGTGCCAATGTTTTAGGTATTAATCAATAACGAAAGTTTTGTTTAACTGTTATTATTCCCTTACACAACTTAATGCATATTGTCTCCAGGATACGCTGGTCGAACTGAGCTACCTGACAACTTGAAGTCCATGTTCAGGCCCATTGCTATGGTCGTTCCAGATTCCAATCTGATCGCTGAAATAACTCTCTTTGGTGAAGGCTTTGGAAACACCAAGGTAAATTTTTATAATACATGTATACTGTGGTATTTCTCAATTATTTAATTCATCTTTCTTAGTCTCTGTCTAAATTAAGATGATCCTTGCATGTATATCTTCATATTACAGTGAGGGGGCAGGCTTGGTTTCTTAGTCTCTGTCTAAATTAAGATGATCCTTGCATGTATATCTTCATATTACAGTGAGGGGGCAGGCTTGGTGTAGTGGTTAAGCGCTTGGCTTGCAGTGCCGATGATCCGGGTTCGATTCCCGGGTTGCGCCACTATGTTTAAGAGGTTGGTTACCTCCTGCTTCCATGTCGCGATACAACTGAAAAATTGTTGAAAGCAACGTAAAACACCAATCAACCAACCTACCATATTACAGTGATCTTAAATATTTGATTTCTCTGCAGGGTTTGGCCAAGAAAGTATTCACCTTATACTCCCTGGCAGAACAACAGCTCTCTAAACAAGATCACTATGACTTTGGTCTGAGAGCTTTGGTGTCAGTCCTCAGGTATGCTGGAGGGAAGAAGAGAGCTAACCCGAACATGCCTGATGAAGAGGTAAGACAAAATACAAACTCAGAATATTGATGAGAGATTATTATCTACATATATATATCAAATTAAAAGAAGGAATGTGTATAGGAGTTAGGATTTACATGTCACTGGTTTAAAGCTATGAGGTTTATAAAATATTAAAATTTAGCCAAATACCAATAGGACTTTTATTATTATAGGATTTTTTTTTATGCCCCAGGATTGATAGATCAGGTGCATATTGTTTTTGTCCTGTCTGTTTGTTTGTTTGTCTGTCTATTGTCAACTTTAACCTTGGCCACAACTTTTGAACCATGAGGGATAGAGACTTCATATTTGAAATGCATACTTTGCCTTTCAAATGACAACAAAGTCGATAACCTTTTGACCTTGACCATGACCTTCATGCTAAAAATAACTTTTTTGGACTTTGGTGCTGCAGGAGGTATTAGTGTTTCTCATACACAGCTTGTTTCAAAATATCATCGTTGATATTATGATTTTTTGTAATTTTTACAGCTCTTGTTACTGTCCATGAAAGACATGAATGTTGCTAAGCTGACATCAACAGATTTACCTCTGTTCAATGGAATTATGTCAGACTTGTTCCCAGGCATTGAAACACCTGTCATGGATTATTCAACCGTAAGTATATTGATCCACAAAATACAGAAACAAATTCACACTTCATATTCACTAGAGAGAATATTAAGAAATTGTATAGGTTTTTTGTTTTACTTTTAATTTAATGCATCTCAGTGAAGATGTAGTATTTTGATTTGGCAAAAATGTATCCTTAAAGTATATAGATATTTTCATTGAGTCATATCTACAAGTAAAGATATTTTTTGGTTGCAGATGAAGAATGCCATCATTGATGAACTGAAAGAACAATGTCTACAAGTCAACACTCACACAGTTACTAAGGTGATACAGTTGTTTGAAACAAAGAGTTCCCGTCACTCTGTCATGATTGTCGGAGGAACCATGTCTGGTAAAACTGTGGCGTGGAGAACACTTCAAGCTGCTATGACACGACTTAACAAAGCTGGTGTGCAGCCCTACCAGGTTGTCAAGGTTAGCTTTGAAACATCTGAGCAAGTTTCATCTACTTGTAACTAAATCTGATATTCTGACTGGATCAATTTTTTTTAGAACTTCACATTGTACAAGTAATGAAAAAGTGCTAGATAGTTATTCAGTCTTGTTTTGGAAATAAGTTATTTTATATTACCTGCTATTCATACATATTTTGATAACATTAGCTTTAGTGTTTTGATACACCCTAGTAGTAAAAATAATTTGTCATTAGTTATGCTGTAGTATGCTCCTTTAATAGTAGTCTTATACTTCAAGAACCAAGAAGCACATTCTGAGCCACACTCTTGTTAGGCATTGCCCCATGCTCCATATTAAAATCGAAAGTCTTTTTCTCTCTACTACAGGATTTCCCCTTGAATCCTAAAGCGTTATCACTCGGAGAGCTATATGGAGAGTTTGATATTAACACTAATGAATGGACAGATGGTGTGTTATCCAGTGTTATGAGACAGACATGTGCAGGTATTTTTTATATAGGAACACATTTATAATGTTTCTTTGCATCACACTATATATTTCAGTATTGCTTCCTGAAAAGAAAATGCAAAAAAGAGATAAAGCATTACCACATATAAGTAAAATTTTATCAAACTGTTGATTGCAGTGTTCATTAAATTCATTAACACTTTTTGTTTGTTAAAATACTTGATGAATTTTGTTATGCTTGTAAATTTTTATGGCATATGCCCTTTGAGTTGAAGATTTGGGGACAGATACTTTTTGGCCTATCTGTCTGTTTGTCTATCTTTGGCCAAAAAATGTTAACTTTGGTCATAAGTTGTGAATGGTAAGAGTTAGGGCTTTGATACTACAGTAGTGTATTCCTTGTAACACTACATTTTTGTTGATACCAACAATTTTTACCTTGACATGTCTGTAATCTGAGACTTGCTTTTCAAAAACTATTATATTGGCTGCCAGTTAAGGGCATCAGCATTTCACAAAGACATTTTGTTTGCCAAATTTTTGTTTTATATCAATTGCTAAATTTTGCTGGTCTTTAGATGAGAAACCTGAGGAAAAGTGGCTAGTATTTGATGGTCCGGTTGACACACTGTGGATTGAGAGCATGAACTCTGTCATGGACGACAACAAGATCCTTACCCTGATTAATGGAGAGAGAATTGCCATGCCAGAACAAGTGTCCTTACTCTTTGAGGTGGCTGATCTAGCAGTAGCTTCCCCTGCCACCGTATCACGTTGTGGTATGGTATATGCTGACTACCAAGATATTGGATGGCAACCCTATGTTGACAGTTGGCTGGAAAAGAAAAAAGAGAAAAAGGTATTTTAAGAAATCACAAAAAAAGGAATTATGAATATCTTAGAGTTATTTTCATATTAAATTTTCTCTCGGTAAACCATATTTTCAAGCTGTCTTTTAAGGGCAGTCATGCAATTTAATAAATTTCTGTTGTTAACAATACAAATGTATAATATTTAGTGTCTAAAAAATGTTTACTTTTAAATATACAGGCTTTAGTTGAAGAACTGAAAAGGTTGTTTGAGAAATATTTGACCAAGATTATGGACTTCAAGAAAGTTAATTGCAAGGATTTAGTGCCAATACACCAGTTGAATGGGGTTATGTCCCTTTGTAAACTGTTTGATGCCCTGGCTACACAAGAGAATGGGGTAAAAATGTTTTAATTTTCCTTCTGATTCTGATTATGTAGAAAATGTTTTGAAAATTTAATGTAAATTTTTTTGTCTTTTTTCATCAAATGAAGTTTTTATAAATTATATCATGATATGAACTCAAACTTCATTCATTGTTTAAACAATTTAAATCTTAATAGAAGGATCTCTGTTTTTATCTTTCCCCATCCATAGTTCTGCTGGATGAACATCTGAAGGCATATTTCAAGGATATACCTGAAATGTTATATATTCTAAATTGCCTAAAGAAAGATTACTCATTTTTGTCCTGTTTGTCTGTTGTCAGCTTTAACCTTGGCCATAGTTTTTGAACAGTGAGGGATAGAGATTTCATATCTGACATGCATACTGAACTAATGAAACCCTTTTTCATAAACACAGTATGTTAAAACACTAAATGTTCTTAAGAGCTGCATAAAACACCAAATTACCTATATATATGCTATATATGTATACTAATAAAAATATGCCTCTTCTATCCATAAGAAGTGTACTCAAAAGTTGAGCATTATACTTCATGCTTGATGAATATGTTTTGGTAAATCGTAAGAAATTATTTCTGATTTCAGGTTGATCCCTCTGACACAGAAAACTTCACAAGAATGGTGGAGCTGTGGTTCCAGTTCTGTTTGATCTGGTCCATTTGTTGCTCTGTAGATGAAGACAGCAGGAAAAAACTGGACAACTCCATACGAGAAATGGAGGGAAATTTTCCAAACAAAGACATGATTTATGAGTATTATGTAGACCCAAAAAGCAAATCTTGGATTCACTGGGAAGAAAAGCTGAAAGCAGGATGGAAATACATACCTGGGTGAGGTTATTTGGATTATTCATTGAGGAATGCAGTTGCTTTGGGATGATTTTAAAAATTTTCCCAATCAAGCTGCTTCAGGGGTATAGTGTTTGATATCTCTGTCATGCCATATGTCTTTTGTGCCATCTGTCTGTTCTTCTATCTGTACCACTTTCAGGAATGTTTGTTTTATTTATATATATAGACCATTTTTGCACCCTGGGTCATCAGTGTTTCTCAATCAAATATCATTTTACACAAAATATAAAATTTGATCTCATTGTGTATCATACGTAGAATGTTTAAGATTAAAAATATTGATAATAAATGTACCATGAAATATATTCATTTAACATTGAAATTGAGGATAATGAGTATTATCAGGTATTACTAAATAAAAATTTACTGGTATGTTATGTCATATCATTTAGTTTGGTAAAATGACAATATTCTTTATAATTTGATTTTGATGCAAGAATAAATTAAAAGGTACTGAAACTTCATTTAGAATTAAATTAAGATGAGAGTAAGGAAACATTTCCTTCCTTATTTTGTCATTGCAAATACTAATTACAGTTATCATCTGTTCAACCTATAGGAAAGATACATATGCTCTTTCAGGATAGCGTAGAACTAGGAGATAATGAATGATACTTAATTTTCAGAACACCATTTTTCCGCTTGATTGTACCCACAGTGGACACTGTACGTTACCAATACCTTGTGTCCAGTCTGGTGAAATCATTTAATCCTGTCATGATGGTGGGACCAGTGGGAACGGGAAAGACTTCCGTCGTAGATAGCACTCTAAACTTACTGGATAGTAAATCATACAATATACTCACCGTTAACATGTCTGCTCAGGTAATAACCTAAGTGTATGCTGATAAGTAACAGGTATTAAAGTGATGTGGCATTTCCCTCTATCTGTTTGTCTGTCTTTTAGCTTTGATAATGGCTGATGTACTATGTTGTCAATGATAATCAAATATTATCTGGTTGTTCATCTTGAAGCTCATGAAGACTTCTGTTATGATTTATATGTCTTCATATCTATAGTGATGTCATCTGTGGATAATCTTGTACACATTGTGAATCATATTATTAATCCTTGTCGTTTAATGTATATTCAAGGGAATTTTCATCACAGTCTAAATGTAGCTCACACAGACTTGCAATATGTGCTTATTGCACTTCTTAAATATTTAATGTCTGGAGAGCTATCGTCATACCACCAGCATTCCCGTACACAAAAATGTGGATCATATGAACAGTAAGATATAGGGCTTTCATATTTCACATCTAGATTCCTCAGGACCAGAGCTTTTATTTCATACTAAAGCTCTCTCCCTTGTGACCTTGATCTTGAACTGAGACCTATTTTTTCAAAATCTTTACCCTGGACTATATGTTTTAATCCATGAGAGATAGGGCTTTTTTTCGTGTAAAGATTCCTCAAGATATGTGCCATGGCTTTTGACCTCCTGACATTGACCTTGGTCTTGACTTATTTTTCAAAAACTAAGTTATATCCATAGAATGTGAGAGATAGTGCTTTCATATTTCATATATATTGATTCCTTAGGATCAGGGCTTTCATTTGATGCCATGAATTCTGACCTCATTACCTTTGACTTTGACCTTCTTTTCAAAAATAGTAATCAAGGTTACATATTTGGAATAGTAAGAAATAGGCATTTCATACTGCACATATAGATTTTTCAGGATCAAAGTTATCATTTAGTACCTTGGACAATTGCATCCATTTAGTACCCTTTCTGTGAGTGGCACTGACCTTGACATTTCACCTTCCTTTTATTTTGTTATGATATTCTCATTAAACTTAACTATGTACCTAGAATCCCTGAATCTAGGACCATTTTCAATATTACTTTTGGTCAAGTTGTGAAATCTTATCTGATTGTTGCAACATGTGAAAAGTCATCCCATTCTGACAAATTTTATGGTCTTCTGACAACTCTTTGAGGATTTGTTTTTCACTTTGATCATTTATTCTTCAGAATTTTTAAAGGTTTGCTTGAATGAAAAAAGAGGAGTTACTAGCTCAGTTATGTGGCAGAAGTCACCATGGAGCTATACAATACATGAATATAAATAATATACTAGAACATATAACACATTACAAAAATATTTGATTGTAGTGCAATTATGATACCGACTTAGGACGGTCATTTAATTTGACAAAAGCCAAACAAATGGTGTGGTTAACCGGTTTACGGGCCCACCTTCCCACTCACTGTAACAGCAGAAAAATCAGAGGATGTACATTTAAAAATTTATAAATAATCCTCCATGTAAAGAACAAGGGTCAACAGGTATCACATATTGAGAGGTCATAAAAATATAAACACGTAAGGCATTGTAAAGCACATAATGGTATAAAAATATATGCGACATCAACATGATAAACCGTGCTCTGCCAGTAGAAAGCGAGCTAAGACCCTAGATCTGTAGGAGTCCCGACTAACAGTCCGAGGGGACAAGGTTCAGGACCATGTCTCCTCTGAAAGAGGTTTGGACAAATCCCATCATATAGTCCCCACCGCCCTGTTAGTCAGCGTGCAACGTTCAACTGAAAGTCTGCATAAGGCTGTAGGTGGGCCAAATACAAGACCTATAGCCTTTTTGATGATCTCAATATCATATTGTCTATTAATAAGACGTTTGACCATTTTATTACATGATAAAATAACATTATCGGAGCCTTTTACTTTCCTTAGTTTATATACAAGATCACCATAAAAATAAGAATGGGAAATTCCATTGGATACATACTGTTGAAAAGAAATATTTCCAAATTTAGATAGAAGTTCTGAATAAGATCTGAAGAATTTCAGAAAATTTTCTTGAAAAAACTATGTCTTTTAAATCCTAGAAAATTAGAAATTGAATATTATAAAATCTTTTTGTTTCAGACTTCCTCCAATGATGTACAAGATATCATCGAGAGTCGAGTAGAGAAGAGAACTAAAGGAGTGTATGTACCTATAGGTGGCAAGAAATTATTGACTTTCATGGATGACTTTAACATGCCTGCCAAGGACACATTTGGATCTCAGCCGCCACTGGAACTGATCCGACTCTGGCTAGATTATGGATTCTGGTATGACAGAATGAAACAGACAAAGAAATATATCAAGGTATTGTAATTATTTGTGCATTGGTTATATGATTATATTTGAATGTAACAATTCATTAAATCACCAAGATTATTTTTTGAAAAATCAAATATGGTAAATTTGTACATTGAATTGTTACACTATTAACCTGCACTCTTGTATCATAATAGATGTGAACATGCACATAAATGCCTTATGGAATGACACAAGGGAGATCTGTACATTTAAATGTTATATAAGTTTAGTACTGTTCTATCTAACTGATGAAACATGCACTTCTGCAGTTATTAACATCAAATATTTGTATTACTCACAAAAAAATTCTCAATTTCAATTTTACCCTTTTATATAATACACTGTCCTCCAATTTTACATGATGTAAAGGGCAATATCCAACATATGATGTATTGCTGCTCAAATTTGGGTCAAATTATTGTTACGTCACGATTTAAGCAATAACTTCATAATGAAAATCCCGGCAGAAGATGGTTTGTCAGGCATTAGACCGCTTACATCATGTAAAATTGGAAGTAGGTATATTCTGCACCAGTATGACCAGATATATGCCTAGGTTATATGGCTTTCAACCATGTGTTTAAAAAAGTGTAAGGCCACAACAGGATGATTGCAATGTTCTGATGGCAATGAATATTTAGCATTGGAAGAAACATGAGTACCCAGAGAAAATCTTGGCCTTCCATACACATTCCCATTTGTCTGATCAGAGATCAAAACGAAACTTCAAAGGTGTGAGTTGGTACAGTGAGTTCCAGAATTATAGCATTTCAGCTATATTGACCAGCAATAACTGTCCTATCAGTGTATAATACTGTGTATACTTATGATATAGATTTCATTTTCTTGGGCATGTATCTTTCAGGAAATAAACTTATATTGTATTACCGTATTTGTATTTATCTAGGACATGTTCTTGTTGGCTGCCATGGGACCACCTGGTGGAGGTAGAATGGTCATCTCTAGTCGACTACAGAGCAGATTCAATCTCATCAACATGACATTCCCCCATGTAAGTGTTGTCATATCTCATAACCTATGAAATGAATTCATGCATTCTGGAATTCAAAGAAACAAGAAATGATAATCCTTAATTTAAAAAATTAGGTAGCAAATATACAATTAAGGAATGGATTTGTGTTGTTCTGTAAATCTCAAGGAAAGTCCTTTTTTATAACAATATCGTCACCAAGTTTATGTATGTTTCTTTGACCTATTGGGGAATCTATGTATTATATATGTATATATTAATCTAATATTTATAATGTTCTATAAGTGGATCACTTCTTTCAGGAATCTCAAATCAAAAGAATCTTTGGCAGTATGATCAACCAGAAGCTTGCAGATTTTGAGGAGGAAGTGAAACCAATTGGAGACATAATGACACAGGCAACCATAGAAATGTATGATGCAGTAGAACAGAAATTTCTTCCCACTCCTTCCAAAATCCACTACCTCTTTAACCTCAGAGATATATCAAAGGTAACAGACATTGTAATAAACATTTACCTACGATAACTTTCTTACAATCTAAAGAAAATAGGTTTAAAATTTTAACTTATTTGCCTCTTTACCTTCATAAAATCAGTCAATTATTCCCCTTTTGGGGGGATGGGGGGGGGCTTGACATACATATATGGAATCAGTCTACTTTTTTGTCCGGATAAATACTTATGACATTCTCAATATAATTGATTCTATCACTTTGTTTTTGGCTGTAGGTCTTCCAGGGTTTGTTGAGGGCGGACAAGAATTTTCATGACACCAAGCAAGCAATAACAAGATTATGGATTCATGAGTGTTTTAGGTATGTTTCTTTTGTATTTAAACAATATACATTAATTATATACAGTTAGCTTTTAATTACTTGATTGTGATCTCAGAAGGTCTATGTACAGCAGTATAAGTTAAGCAGAGTTCAAGTTAGCAAAGTATATTCATTTAAAGACTTTTAATATTAGTTGGAGCTAACAGGAATATGGAGTTAATCATGTTTAAGTAAAGGAGAGTCAACTGAGTGTCTCTCACGCTGTATTCTTATTAATTTTCATACATGCTATTAGTGAATCATTTTCTTTGTACCTGTAATATGATATATTTGTATGATATTCATGATTTATGATGTTAATATCATACCAACACTTGAATTTTCTTTTAAAAAAAAAATTGTTTTGTAGAGTTTTCTCTGATCGTTTGGTGGATGAAAAAGACTACGAAACCTTTGTCAACATCATGACAGAGAAACTTGGTGCTTTATTTGACCAGACATACCACATCATCTGTCCAAACAGACAGCCACCCATATTTGGTAATTCTTTCACCCAATGCTTGTTAAACAAATTTTAAAAATCTGTGCCTAAGATATCAAAACTGGCCTTCAGTTATTGTTATTTGGGGGAAATACCGGTAGATTTCCATGATCCTGCATTCAGAATTCTTATCAAAGTTTCATTTTAGAAAATAGATAATGTTCTGATTTAGCAGTGGGAATATGTTGCTGTGACAAAGAATATAAGATTTTAAATGCTTTCTATTCTTATTATTCTTGAATGTGAGGCTGTGCATGTGTACATTTATTAATTTGGGACCAAAAACTTTTCATTGTAGTCAAAGCTTTGAAAATGTTTTAGAGTATTAATTACTAAGATTGGGTGTACAGTGTATGCAGTGCTGAAAAAGCATGACTATGATAACTATGATATGTTTTGTAGGAGACTACATGAATCCCAGTATGACATACGAGGACATACAAGATATTGATAAACTGAAGAAGCACATGCTGGACATGCTTGAGGAATATAACAGTACACCTGGCGTAGTCAATATGGACCTAGTCCTGTTCAGGGATGCCATAGAACATGGTTAGTATCAGACATTTTCTTGTTCAGAGATGCCATAGAACATAGTTAGTACCAGGCACGTCTTGTTCAGAGATGCTATAGAAGGTATATCGTATTCGGTTTGGTTTTGTTCAGAGATGCCATAGAACATGGTTAGTATCAAGCACAGCCTCAGCGATACCATAGAACATATATACAAAAGTTGATCTTGCCTTAACCTCACTTTGTATCTATATATGATGCACAATGCTCTGCCCTCTCAATAAAAGGACCACTGAAATTCAAGTAAAACAAAGTGTCATGAAGACTTTTTAAGGGATCAAACTTGTAAGCATGTATGTCGAGGTAAGTAAAATGATTGTCTACATAATATCTAATCAGTAAAATATAATTATCAATTTTCTTTCTAGTTTCAAAGATAGTTCGTGTGATTCGTCAACCAAGAGGCAACATGTTACTGGTAGGAATTGGAGGCAGTGGTAGACAGAGTTTGACCAGACTTGCTTCCAGCATCTGTGAATTCAAAGTGTTTCAAATAGAGGTCACCAAACACTACAGAAAAGGAGAATTCAGAGATGGTGAATGAAGTTTGAATTATTGCAAGACAAAAAATTAAATGAATAAAAACAAGAAAGTGGATGTATAATACTGTGAATTAGTGATGTGCATGAAGAAGTTTTACATTTATAATACCATCCAAGAAAGCAAAGAATAGCCATCTCACTTTGTTTTCGTTTGCTTGATGAAATTTCTGTTTAATATTTAGATATAAAAAGACTGTACTGGCAGGCTGGTGTAGACAACAAGACATCTGTCTTCCTATTCAATGACACTCAGGTGGTGGAGGAAGGTTTCCTTGAGGACATTAATAACATACTGAGTAGTGGGGAGGTCCCCAATCTCTATAAACCGGATGAATTTGAAGAGGTATAGTTAGTTGCTTTGTTCAGGAGTAATATTGTTTATTTCATCTAAACTATTGTCATTAGTGATACTTTAAGATCTAGAGATAAAAATAATATTTAAAGCGGAAATATTCTTTAAACCAGACTCAAATTTCTGTGCTTGAGAAGTATGATGAAGTAATTTATATATGTAGAAGTGGTTTTTGTCATCAAGCATGGTAAACGAGAGGTGTACAGTTTTTCTATTAGGATATCTTGTTGAGAAGAGATTGTGAGACTTTATATCAAATCTGTTACATTTAAATGCTGGGCGCATAACAAGTTTAGAATTTTTTGAAATTCCAATTAATGTATTTTCAATGTGAAAAAAGTCTTTTATACTATAGGTACGAACTGCTTTGTCTGATATTGCTAAAAAAGAGGGCATCGATGACAGTCCTAGAAGCATATTTTCTTTCCTGATTGACAGAGTGCGTGCAAATCTGCATATAGTTTTATGTATGAGCCCAGTAGGAGAACCTTTCAGGTACAGTGTTACTTTGATTTTGGTTAATTATTTAAAAAAAAAAGTACCCAAAACCCAACTGAAAGCTACTTCCATTCTTTGCCCTGATATTGAAGATGGTCAGGTCATGTAGTGTAACATCTTTCCGTCATCATTTCATTTCTGTGCTCTATCTCTGCAACATGTGCACATATTGAGTTAAAATTTAATTTACTGATACATTACGAGATAATTTGATTCATGGCATAAATTGGTTAGGATCAAATATATTTTGACAGAGCTATTGCCTGTGGATTTGGAAAATTTCCAATAATCAACAGTTTCTGTGCTCTATCTGCACATTATGAATGCACATACTGAATTGAAATTTGGTATATAGATACATCATAGGAATATCTAGATCAAATACAGATTTGGTGATGGTCAAATAATTTTTGAGTGAGTAATGCCCCTTGGACTTGGAGAATTTCTTAAACTTTGCTGCCGGCAAAGCAATTGTGGCATAACGACACATCTGGCTTTTTTGATTTTAGATACATATGATATTTTCATAACCCAAGTCAAAGAGACCATAGGGGATATAATGTTTGGTTTGTCTACTCATACCAACTTGAAAAACTTTATGCAAATAGTTGCGATTTTGAGCATCAGTATTTCAGGAAAAAAATGTTTACAGTCTCAAAAAAGCATTGTAAGTGATTGTCTATTAAATAAATTTCATATTAGGAATCGTATTCGTATGTACCCAGCATTTGTGAACTGTACGACAATCGACTGGTTCAGTGAGTGGCCACAGGAGGCGCTGTTGGAAGTGGCAGACAGATACCTGCAAGATGTAGTGATGGACGGTGAAGAAGAGGTTAGTATGTATCCTATATGAGATAAGATCTAAGTTATGAGGTAAGACCTACAGAGGGGCAAATGGAAATGTTTGCCAATGTACATTAAGACAACTTATTATACTGCTGAAATTAAAATACTTTAATATGTTTCATAAAGAATTTAAATATATACTGTGTAATTTAGTCAATACTTAATGATTAAACACTATACTTTCTTTCCTTTTTATCCCTCGGATCAATAGATTGGGGGCATATTGTTTTTGTCCTCTCTGTTTGTCTGTCTGTTGTCAACTTTAACTTGGCCATAACTTCTGAACCATGAAGGATAGAGACTTCATAATTGACATGTGTACTCAACAAATGAAACCCTTTCAAATGATGTCAATGTCAATGACCTTTTGACCTTGACAGTGACCTTCAAGCCAAAAATAACTTTTTGGACTTTGTTGCCACATGGGGCATTAGTGTTTTACAAACACAGCTTGTTCCTTTTTTCTCTCTCTTGTGTTTTATGTATTTATGTTGTAAACCTTCTCATTAAACTTGTAAAATAAATACATTTTTAGGAAAAACTTAAGCCAGGCTTGGCTCAGATGTTCTCCCTTATGCACAAGTCTGTGACAGAATATTCCAAGAAAATGTTGCTGGAGTTGATGCGACACAATTACGTGACCCCAACAAATTACCTGGAATTGGTCTCTGGTTACAAAAAGTATGAAATTTAGCTATGTAACATTAACTGGAAAAACCTTCAGTATGTTAATTTTGTAGGGTTAACAAAACATTTAGCTACTATCTAATGCTATGTAACCATAATACATATGCATAATCTGTGTTTTGAATAGTATGCAAAATTGCAAATACTCATTCTGATCATGTTTTGTATTTTAGTCACCTACCAAATTCATTGTTCTAAACTTGGGCAGATTTTCTACCTCACTGGAGAACAAAAGAATTGTGTGTATAAAAGCTCAGGTCATAATGCTGAATCAGTAATCATGGTCTTGTGAATTCATTAATGCCTTATAAAGTCTCTACATTGATGCATGGGCCTAATCAGTATTATTTTGTCTGTCTGTCCCTTTTTCTACACTTTGGTTGTGATGTGATAACTCAAAAGGTTTTCAACCTACAGCTTTTATGTTTCACATATAGATGCAGAATAATGGAGAAGCATGCCTATATATTTTAGAGACAAAGGTCATGGTGAAACAGCAGGGCATTTCATGACTTAATCTGTTTTCTAGTTATTTCTATTTTCAATTTCTTTTAAATGAAAGTCATTATGCAGTGTTTCATAATTAAAACTTCTTTTAAAATATTTTGATATAGGCTGTTATTTGCAAAGAAAAAAGAACTTGGTGATGCTAGAGACAAACTTCGCAATGGACTTGGCAAAATAGATGACACACGAGAGAAGGTCGAGAAAATGTCAGTAGAGTTGGAGGATGCTAAACTAAAGGTGGCCCAGTTCCAGAAACAATGTGATGAGTACTTGGTCATCATTGTACAGCAAAAACGAGAGGCAGATGAACAACAGAAGGTATTCTGTTTATGCACTGTATATATAAAGTATAAACATAGGACTTGGTCTGAATTATTACCTTTAGGAGAATGGAAAAGAATAAAACAAATCAAAACATGAATTACTAGTATTATTTCTTCATTATTCTATCATTTAATTTACCATGATACTTTATCATGTTGAAAGACATCTTCCATTATTTAAATATTTTCATATCTAATTCCTCTCATATCTAATTCCAAGCTGGTGTGGCCTAGTGGATGAGGTGCTTGGCTCGTGACAGCGAGGTCCCTGGTTCGACTCCCACCATGGACACACCAGTGTTGTGTCTTTCGGATTAGACAGTAAAAACCAAGGTCCTGTGTCACAGTAGGCATTGAACATAGAAGATCCCTCACTGCTTCAGGAGGGTCTGTTGCAAAGGAATAAATTTCTGTGCAATGCATTATGCAGTTGCCACCACTATATATATGAAATAATCACAGAGTGACGTAAAACAATAATCAATCATATCTAATTCCTCTCATTTCTAATTTTTCTCATCCTTTGAATTAACATAAAGTAAATGTCAAATAAAACTAGCAAACTTTAATCATTAGCTGTTGATAAGAGTACTGTTAAAGGAAACCAGAAAAAACTAGAAATGATGAGATCTAAAGAGGCGGGGTGCTGGTTGTTAAATACTCCTTGAACATTTTACATGTATTTTGATACCTGTCGATAAAGGTATAGATTGTTTTCAATGACGTTCTTTCTGCTAATATTTTCTTTTTTCCTCTTTTCAGTCTGTAGCACAGAAGAGTGAGAGAATAGGAGAGGAAGAAACTAAGTGTCAACACATGGCTGATCTGGCTCAGCATGATTTAGATGAAGCCTTACCAGCTCTACAAGAAGCTATTGCAGTATGTATTTTCACAGCCTTAATGAGGTATTGCATGTGTGGCAATGTCTTTGTCTATTAAAATTAAAGTAAGAAGTTAGCCATGTTTTCCATTGGATTCTTTGATGAATATAATGTGGAATGTTTACTTAACATATGTGTTATATAATCGAATTTTTAAAGTGAAGATTTATGAAAAAACTTTAAGTATATATCATTTTTACACTCATACACTGTACAGCTAAACACAATATGAATAAAGTAATTCTGAAGCAAAATGAAGCAACAAGTGATAATAGAATTGATACACTACATAACTTTGAAAACTAGAGGAGCACCAGTGTCTGTGTTGGTAGAATTGCAATGTGAAAACTCAGCATGTAGCCTTTCATTCTGTGATACTGGGTACATGTATCAATCTGCAGTGGGGCAAGTGGGAAGTTTGCCCAAGGCTTGTTCTTGATTCCTTGCATCAGATGTAGCTTCCATTATGGCTTCAAACAACAAAATAAAAGCCAAGAGATGTCTACCTATCAGTATGTCAAGTGAAAAAAGAATGCAAGAATACATTTAACATCTACTTTAGGGACTAATATTTTAAGCAATCTGATCATGTAATGGTGGCAATAAATTTGTCATTAGTTTTACTTTATTTACTTTCGTTTATTCTTGTAGGCTTTAGAATCTTTGAACAAGAAAGACATGACAGAAATCAAGTCATATGGTCGGCCTCCGGCCTTAGTAGAAAAGGTCATGGAAGCCGTAATGATCCTAAGGGGGAGTGATCCAACATGGGCAGAGTCAAAAAGACAACTTGGTAAGAAATGGTAGACCTCATCTTTTATGAGAAATATAAATTGACCTTTGATAAAAGAGCTTAGTTCAAAAGACAACCTAGTAAGACATGGTGGACCATCACTTTTGTGAGAAAAATTTTGTAAAATGAATAAAGTTTAAAAAAAAAAAAAAAAATTGAGCATTGATTAAGTGCAGTTCCATATTGAAATTATCTTGTTTAGTATGAATTTGAATTCCAGTTCAACATTTTGTCTAAGAAGATAGTTGAATAATGATATGAATATCTTATTGAACCAAAGACCAGTTGGTGCCTTGATCTTTCTTAGCTGGAGGTGGGTTCTATGCACAGGTTAAAATGTCTGTACATTGCTTAAAGTCAACATAAATTGTAGCTGAAATGATGAAAATAAAATGGAGCCCACAAAAATGAAATGATTTTTATTTGATAAAAACACAAAGAAAAATAAAAACTTAACCACAAGGAAAATATATATGAGTGCAAAGAAGGTGGTTCTACCTTAACGCATACATGTATGCCTCTAAGATTTGATAGTTTTGATTTAAGACATTGTGATTAAACATGTAAGTTGAGCTTAATAGATTTGTTTGATGGCATTATTGTTGTATGTGTATTGTATAAGGGTCTCAACATCCAAGTGGACCTATATACTTCATTGTAACTTGCTCTAGACTTCCAAATCTAAGCTGCCAGGATTCAGTTTGGCTTGTGTAGAGTAGGAGGTCTTGTAGTGAACATGTAGCTTTTTGATGATTTCACACAGGTAAGCACACTAAGGATTGCATTGATTTGATTAAAAGGTAAAGTAACAAAGAATGGCATGATGAATAATAGGAATGAACTTTTACAGGTGACCAGAACTTCATTAAGCAGCTTATGAACTTTGACAAAGACAATATTTCCGATCGAGTGTTGAAGAAGATCGGGGGATATGTGACACAATCTGACTTCCAACCAGACATTATTGGACGAGTGTCATCAGCTGCGAAGTCATTATGTATGTGGGTCAGAGCTATGGAAGTGTATGGGCGTGTGTACAGAGTTGTAGAACCAAAGAAACAGAGACTGAATGCAGCCATGTCACAATTGAAAGAGAAACAAGAAGCTTTAGCAGATGCTAAAGCAAAGCTGGCAGAGGTAATTCAATATTATTCTCATGCCCCAACCATGAAATGACCCATATAGGATTGCACTCGCCATCATTCAATCATTCAGCTATAATTATCCCCCATTTTCGCGAAAGGGTGGGCACATTAAATCTCATTCGTCTGTCTGTCGGCCTATCCGTCTGTCTGTCACAAAAACTTTAACCTTGGTAATAACTTTTTAACCGTAAGACATAGGGTTTTCATATTTGGCATGTGTGTCCCTAATCACGATACCTTTCCGTTGATACCAGAATTTTTTACCATGTGACCTTGGCAGTAAACTCAATATTTTAATTTCCAGAAAACCAATTTGGGTTTTGCTATTCAGACCGTGAATCTACTGTAGAATAATGCCCAGTGGAACACTGTGGGAAATATAGGGGGAAATTCTCAATCATTTTAGAATCTAGTATAATATCATCAAACTTTACAAGGTTCCGCTGCAGATACATGTAGACATGCACAACCATGACAATATGTCACAGATCACTGCACCTTTACTGATAGAGCCCCAAAAGCACAATTCTCTGAATTTGATTGTTTGGTTTTTTTCCTTTCCTGGGTCATTAATGCAGATACTGAACTAATATGTGATCTGCTTATTTTACATGATATAAGTGGCCCAAGACTTGGCATGTTACTTTTTGCTGGGGTTTTCATTTTGATGTAAAGGAATATATAATGACATCACAATTTAAACAATAATGTCAAAATAAAAATCCTGCAAAGAGTTGCATGTCCACTTAATTAAAATATGAAAATCGTCGATTGAAAATGGATCTTTAGTTAAGTCCTGTAGAGACTTTTTGTAAATAGATAAATTTACACATGTAATTATGTTTGGGTGTCCTAGCACATGGTTTAAAGAATAGATAAGGGATAGTAAGAAAGTAATCAGAGTAAAAGATGAAATTTACATCTTAAGAATTCTTAACTGTTGCAAAAGGGTTTAGCAGCTGCCAAAATTTGAAATAACAAGGTGTACATATCATAATTGATACCTCAAAGTATGATATATATATATCATAGTCCATGTATCAGCATCTTTAATATAAAGTTCTAAAGTATATAACTGGTAGCTGAAATGATGAAAATAAAGTAGAACCAAGATTTTAATGATGTTTGTGATGAAACGTATAAACTGTGATGTCACACTACAATGACGTTAATTTAGGCAGCAAAAAAAATAATATGTCTGGCATGTAATGGATGTTGCATGTTACATTAATGTGAAGAAAGCCTATTGTATTGAGAGGATAACATTTTGTATGAACTAAATTGTCATTGAAAATTCTAAAGACTGTTATGCCACAGAACAATATTATGATCTCCTTATCTTTGCGAACGTAAATGTATTTTTTGTTTCTTGCAAAAAAAAAAACCCAAATAAAAACAAATAAATATTCTATTTAAAGGTTGAAGCTAAGATAGAAAAATGAGTTATTAGGGAACTTATGTCTAAAACTATTTAGGTTTTCAATATTCTGATGACGGATTGTCTGTTTCAAGGTTGAAGCCAAGATGGCTGAGCTTAAGAAGCAGTATGATGAGAAGTTGGCTCAGAAAGAAGAATTAAAGAGGAAAGCAGAACATACAGAGCTTATGTTAGACAGGGCAGCTAAACTAGTGTCTGGTCTGGCAGGGGAGAGAATCAGATGGGAAGAAACTGTCAAGGTAAGGTTCTAATTATACAAAATCTTATTATTAACTTGTGTGGGATATAAATAAATGCTGTATTGTCATTTTCAAATCAGCGTTCAAAAAGCTTAGGTTACATTTCTTATTGTATGTTGGTTTTTAAATCAATACGAGTTCTTTGGATTTGGTTGTTGTTAAATGTCATGTCAAGATTATAATATTCTTCACACTAACCAATAACTATTGCTGCATGTGCAGTGGCCCTTAATGACATTTAGTTTTAAAACTGAAAGTAAGTTGATCTCATAGTTATCTAGCTGTTTGGAAATGCTATTGGGGCAATACATAAATACATGATCTAATTATAAGATGGCCAATACTTTATTGTGAAGAGGTTTATTTCACTTATATAGCAACATTTTACAATATGCATAACACATTAGTCCGAGATTCTCTGCCCTTCCCCCACTTTTGATATTGGCATTTTGTGGATGAGGTCAGAGAGACTTTATTGAACATAAGTTGGAATTTCAGCGATACCAGCCGGTATCGAGATGTACAAGCCTCTGGTGACAAATAAACCTAATTGCACGGCAAACATGCAACCTATAATTCAATGACTGAATATTTAACTTACTTGATCATAGCAGTATCTTTTCCAAATAAGATCTATAACTTCTACTAGCTATCGTTTTATCTGGAAACAAGACAAGATTCTCAATTTTGTCATTTTTATATACTGTATTGACGACAGATATTGCTGAACAGGACTTTACATTCATGATGAATGACAAAGTAGCCCAATAAGAGGTTGCCTCGTATTTTTGTTTACAAAAATGTGTCAGCTTCTGAAGTGTTATGAATGCAAAGTCACGTTCAGAGAATCTCGGACTAATAACACATAAGATTACAATATATGCAATAGACTCACTTTTAGCATCGAAGGATCTATTATTTGCTAAGATTACTGTGAAACTACAGGACCAATTTCACCTATGAGTCAATAAGCCTGTGACTTCATGGCTTTGAGCCACACATGCCACTGGCTGCAGTCATAGCCTTCTGACTCATACTTTGTGTTAAATCTTTTTGACTGAATTTTCAATTACATGTAATATATTTATTTGTTTTGGGGATTTCATTTCAGAAATTAAATGAGAGAATTGGCTACTTGCCAGGAGATTGTTTAATGGCAGCAGCTTTCATGTCCTACATGGGGCCGTTCTTATCAGAATACAGAGAGGAAATGGTCAACAAAAAATGGCTTGTAGAAGTCAGTGTCCCATTTCTAATATTCCTTTTGAGTTCAGTAGAGTTTGTCAGTTTGATATGACCTCAGATAAGAATTTAATGCATCATGTATTTTTCATCCCCTTTTATATATTTTTAAGAACTCCTATGATTTATGATAGCAGTTTTATTGAACTTAAAACACAAGTAATAAAATAAAGTTCATAATGAAAGGTAGCTTAAGATTAATGTAATTATGTTGCATAAAATGTTACATACATTGAGAAGTTGATATTATTGTGATTCACAATCTGCTTTATCTTCTTTTTTATCTTAGGTTAACAAACTGACTATTCCGTGTGCTCCTGATTTCACATTCATTGCATTCATGGCTAAGCCAACACAAGTGCGTGATTGGAACATTCAAGGGTTGCCAAGTGATGGTTTCTCCACAGAGAATGGTGTCATAGTGACATCCGCTAGCCGCTGGCCTCTCATGGTGGATCCTCAAGGTCAAGCCATCAAGTGGATTAAGAATATGGAGCATTCTAGAGTTAGTATGGATATGATTTTAGATGAATGTTAAGAGTTTATTAAAAAAAATTATCTTTATTTTCAAAATTTTTACCTACAAAAATGTTAGATAATCAAAGATTTGAATGATACATGCCATTTTATAAAGTGCATGTATAGCTTGGTAAAAATGAAAATGAATATTTTGCTAAGATGTTTTCTATAATTAAACTACAAGAATTGACTTGTAAATTTAGATTTTAATATATTCTGTTCTTTACAGGGATTAAAGGTGATAGACATGCAGCAGTCAGACTACATGAGGGTACTTGAAGGAGCTATACAGTTTGGTATACCAGTTGTATTACAGAATGTACAAGAATCCCTGGATCCTTCCCTGGATCCCGTCCTCAATAAATCACTCATGAGAATAGGTAACGTCGATACTATCATTATTTTTATGGCATTGTCATTACTGTATTGTATGTACTGATTTAAGGGCAACCAACATTTTCATACAAATCAAAAATTGAAAATGTGACAGATGCCGGTATTCATGGCCAGGATAGTTCAGTGTTGACAGCATCCACTTTGATAGTGGAAGATTCTGGGTTCAATTCCTGGGTTTGGCCACATCTTATTCTCCTGCCTGTCACATTTGGTGCTGTGATAGTGACCCCCATGTGAGGGACCATAGAACCAGGGTAATTTCTCTGTTGGATTTCCAGGTTTGGAAACCTCTGGCAGGGGAAGGGTGTGAAAGATATCAGTATTGGTCTAGATAGCTCAGTTGTGGGAACATCCGCCTTGATAGCAGAAAGTTCTGGGTTTGATTCCCAGGTCCAGCCACATCTTTTTCTCTTGCCTGTTACGAAAGCAAAGATTTGTGATATAAAAGCATGATCATGAATCAGTACATGTGGGATAGCACAAATTACCGAAAATATGTACTACACATATAAATGTTACCTTCAAGTACAGCAAGACTTAGAGATCATTATGTTTGTCAGTTGTCTGTTAGTCAAACATCTTTGTAGGTGAAAACTGGCTGGTGGACCCAAGTGTCGTATATCTTATATATTTTTACAGGTGGAGCTTACATGATCAGACTTGGAGATAAGGAGATCGAGTATAATCCAGAGTTTAGATTCTACATAACTACAAAACTAAGCAACCCTCACTACACTCCTGAAATTTCAACCAAGACCACCATTGTCAACTTTGCTGTCAAAGAGCAAGGTAAAGCTTCACAATAATACTACAGTATAATGGCTGTGTTCAGGGTTTAATTTTTATGTCCCCAGATAGATAGATTGGTTGCATACTGTTTTTGACCTGTCTGTCTGTTTGTATTTTGTTTGTTTGTCATCAGCTTTCACCTCCAATGTAACTTTTGAACCCTGAAAGATAGAGACTTCATATTTGATGCGTATACTCCACTAATGAAGTCGTTTCAAGTTACACCAAGGTAATTGACCTCGTGACCTACATTTCAAAATTTACCTTATTTGCCATAACTTTTTAACCGTGAGAGATAGAAACTTCATATTTGGCATGCATTCTCCACTAATAAAGCCCTTTTTGAATGTTGCTTGTTTTGTGGCAAGCATTGTGCAGAGGGTTTATTGAATCTTTATATGTTATAATTGTATTTTTATTTCTGTGTAGGTCTTGAAGCCCAGTTGTTAGGTATAGTGGTGAGGAAGGAGAGACCAGATCTAGAGGAACAGAAAGACAGCTTGGTCAGAAGTATTGCTGCTGGAAAGAAAAAACTGGAAGAACTTGAAGATGAAATTCTCAGGTATCTCAATCTTGAATTCATGATTGAAAAAATCACAAAATATTCAAAATGATTTTAAATAATAGATTATTTTATGAATTCTTAATCTTTTAGACTCTTAAATGAAACAAAGGGCTCTCTCCTGGATGATGAACAGCTTGTGAACACATTGCAGACTTCAAAAGTAACATCTCAAGAAGTTTCAGAACAGCTGACAGTGTCAGAAACTACAGAGGTCAAAATTGATGCTGCAAGAGAGGTATAATATGTTTTTAATTCTACCTCTTAATAAGATAAAATTTGAAAAAGTTGAATTAATGAGCAGCTAGTAGATACAGCTTCAAAAGTAACATCTCAAGAAGTTTCAGAACAGCTGACAGTGTCAGAAACTATGGCAGTCAAATTTGATCTTGCAAGAGAAGTATAACATATTTTTAGTTCTTTTTAAGATAAAATTTGAAAATGTTGAATTAATGAGCAGCAAGGAGATACAGCGTTTTGTCCAAAAATATCTATGTTCATAATTATTGATAACGTTTTCTACAGATTTACATATACAAATTTTTCAAACAGGGTTATAGACCATCAGCACAGAGAGCCTCTATCCTGTTCTTCGTACTGAATGACATGGGACGTATTGATCCTATGTACCAGTTTTCACTCGATGCATACATCGAGCTTTTCCTGATGTCCATAGATAAAAGTCCTAGAAGCTCCAAACTGGAAGAAAGGATCCAAAACTTGAATGATTTCCACACTTATGCCGTATATAGGTACAGTAGGGAAATGATTAATCCTCATGAGCAGCAGGCTCAAAATATTTTAGCTCAACTATGGTGTTGAATGAAATAATTTTATTTATTAAAAAAAGTCAACATTCAAATGTTTTAAATTATTGATATTTATTTCATTGCCGTGATTATGATATATTGTTCATTCTTTAACTAACCAACTCAAATCCATAAATTTTAGATTTGATGGACTTGAAAAGTAAAGACTTGGGGCCCTGCCTGCTTAATTCAATTTGGTAATATATAGAATAGGAATTTTTAAGAGAATTACCATATCACTTTTGTATATTTCCAGGTACACATGCAGAGGCCTATTTGAAAAACACAAACTACTATTTTCATTTCAAATGTGTGCCAAGATCTTAGAGACCGCTAATAAGATTAATATGGATGAGTACAACTTCTTCTTGAGGGGTGGAGTGGTAAGTTCTAACAAACTACATATTATCCTTAATATTAGTGATTCAAATTCAGTTGACCCTAATGGTTTTTGCAGAATTTTTATTTAATTTTTTGATGTCACAATACATTCTTAATGTTTGTCCTAGGTATGACTGAGATGTGAAGTATTGTAACGTCATCTGCTACAATGTATAACAATTTTTCTCGCATAAATGGAGGATCAATTACTTTGTTCTCTATTGTTATAGTGATAAAACTTCATATTGCAACTAACATTTAAAAGCCATGAATCATTGATACGAATATATGCGTAGATTTTTATACACAAGATGATGTTAAATGTGTAAGAAATAACAGCAAATGTGTGTGTTTTACTATGAATTGTTAGGAATATTAATCAAAACCCTTTTACAAATACTAACTGAAGTTCAATCCGAATGTTCTGTTGATATAGGTTCTTGATAAAGAAAATCAGATGGACAACCCATGTTCTGGTTGGCTTGGCGACGTCGCTTGGGATAATGTAACAGAGTTAGAGAAACTGGCCAATTTCCATGGAATAATCACAGCATTTGAGCAATATCCACGAGACTGGAATATTTGGTACACATCAGATACTCCTGAGACAGCCCCCCTTCCAGGTGTGTAACACATGTTTATTTCCAGTTGTCATACACAGATAAATTTGATAAAAACTTTTTTAAAATATATTTAAATTTCTAGCTTGTCAGGACAAAATGTCCAGAGAGCTATTGCCTTACCCCCGTGCACAGAAAACTGCAACTTGGGCTATATCTTCTGAACTGTTAGCGCTAGGGCTATGATATTTCACTTGTAGATTAGTATTCCTCATGATCAGAGCTTTCATTTAGTAGCACAACATTGAGCTAGTGACCTTGACCTTGGATTTTGACCTACTTTTCATAAACTTTAACCAGGGCTATATCCTTTGAAAAATTAGTATATATAAACACTTATGGCTTGCTGTCATCAAATGATAAAAAAAACTACACCAGTGAGCTTTGTTGTCTTTTGACAGTTCTTGTTTGATTTGTTACAGAATACTCATATGAGATTCACGTAACATTTTGCAAGTAGTCAGTATACAAATGATATTTATTTTAAAAACTCCATGGAAACCTGAAAGTAATGTGTCAAATAAGAATTTTCTTGTAATGTAAAAGTGGCAGACAGTATAATCTAGACCATATTACATATCTGTAGTCTGGTACCATAAGACGCTATGGTTTAGTGTATTATATCACAGTTCATAGTAAATGTTTATAATTTTCCAAAATCTTCCTTTTGTAGGAGAGTGGGAAAATGCCTGTAATGAACTACAAAGAATGTTGATTGTACGATCCCTGAGACCTGACAGAGTTTCCTTTTGTGCTACAACATTTATCATTAATAACATGGGATTACGATTCACCGAGCCTCCAGTGTTAGATATGCAGTCTGTTTTGGAAGATTCCACGACTAGGTCACCTCTTATATTTGTATTATCTCCTGGAGTTGTAAGTAAAACTTTTTATATTAACCATTGCTTAAAGAGTTTTGAGTGGAATTTAAGAGGCATAATTTGTCAATTTTCCAAGTGTTTTCTTTTGATTTCTGTAAATAAATAAACTTCAGCGAAATAGAAAATGTCAAAACTGAGTCAATATGAGAAGGCTTCTTGTAATATTTTAAGAGTTTTATCCCAAGATTTAATATTTCATTCAGGATCCAACAAGTTCCCTTATACAGCTGTCTGAGGCTAGTGGGATGGCTCAGAGGTTCTTTTCCTTGTCTTTGGGTCAAGGTCAGGCTCCAATAGCAACCAGAATGATTCAGGCTGGAGTTGAAAAGGTATTCATAACAAATGTTCCAAATATTTTACTTCAAATGTAAAATTGTCATTAATAAAGGAAAATCAACATAGTTTTGTAAACAAAGATTTTGATCAATTACTCGACTTGAATTACATAATGTCTTGATTATATGAAGAATAAGTTTCCTTCATGAAGAAGTCATAAATTTCATCTTTATTGAAAAATTTGATACACAATTTAATACATCAATGCAGCATCACATTTACTAATAAAATTACTAATATACAGTATGGTTCTGATTATTTAATATTATTTTTTATATATATATATAATTAAACCAACTAACATGGATATTTTTACATTAACATAAGAATTTGAGATATAAAAAATATTCAAATTAATAGCGGAAGAGTTTTTAAAGTCAAATTTTTTTCAATGCATTGGAATACAAGTATTTCTTGCAACATTGTTTTATTATTGTGAACAGGGTCACTGGGTGTTTCTTGCAAACTGCCACTTGTCCTTGAGTTGGATGCCTCAACTGGATAAAATAGTGGAACAATTACAGATTGAGAACCCAGATCCAGATTTTCGTCTATGGCTCAGTAGTAGTCCAAATCCAGAATTCCCTATTTCTATTCTTCAAACAGGAATTAAAATGACCACAGAACCCCCAAAAGTAAGTTTTTGTTTTAATTGATCATATTGAACATAAGAATATCACAGAATTGTTGATTTCAGGTTGAATTTTCACCCCTTGTTGCCGAATGATACAATATATTATGTAAATTTTGCTAAATGATACAATAGTATAGTATGTAAATGCTGCTAAATGATACAATATATAGATATATGTCATTATATTATTTAACATATTATTTTAGGGTCTGAAAGCCAACATGAAGCGTCTCTATAACCTCATCACAGAACCCCAGTTCCAGCGCTGTTCCAAACAAGATAAATATAAAAAGATGCTGTTCTGCCTCTGTTTCTTCCACTCTGTCCTTCTAGAGAGAAGAAAATTCCTCATGCTAGGATGGAATATTGGATATGAATTCAATGATTCTGATTTTGAGGTATTTCAATTTGCTCTTTCTATGGAGTCTGTGGATTTCCTATAACACCCTCTATTTCATATAAAACCTCAAACTGAGGCATTGAACTTGTCAATTCAGGGGAGTAATACTTGCTGTAAATAATTTCAGGTGTCTGAGAGTATTTTGAGCATCTACTTGGATGAATATGAAGAGACACCATGGGAAGCATTGAAATACCTAATCGCTGCTCTCAGTTATGGAGGTCATGTGACAGATGATTGGGACAGACGTCTACTCATGACCTACATTGCAGATTTAATGCACGATGGAGTTCTGGCACCTTTTTATAAGTAAACAAGACATTTTACCAATTCACTTATACTTTTCTTGAAGAATATCTGTTTTTTTAACTATCTGTTGATTTTCAAGTTCACTGTGAATTTCCAGAATTAGCTCAACTGAAGATAATCAAATTGAGACAGCAGCTTTCAATTATATAAATATTTTCTGGAGGAATTTGAGGGGTATTAAATTTGTAAATGTATTTTTATGCCCCCGGATTGATAGATCGGGGGCATATTGTTTTTGTCCTGTCAGTTTGTTTGTTTGTTTTTCTGTTGTCAACTTTAACCTTGGCTCTAACTTTTGAACTGTGAGGGATAGAGACTTCATATTTGACATGCATATTCAACTAATGAAGCCCTTTCAAATGACACCAAGATTGATGACCTTTTTACATTGACCATGATCCTCATGCTAAAAATAACTTTTTGGACTTTGGTGCCGCCAGGGGCATTAGTGTTTCACAAACACAGCTTGTAATTGATAAAAGTGCTTAACATTATTCATGGAAAAATACTATATTTTTCATGCCCTCCATTGATTGATGGGGGCATACATGTATTGCTTTACATGTCTGTCTGTGTGCTTGTTTGTCTGCTGTCAACTTTAACCTTTGCCATAACTTTTGAACCGTGAGAGATAAAGATTTCATATTTGGCATTCACTACTAAAACGCTTTCTAATTACTCCAAAATTTACCTTATCTGGACTTTATTGCCACTGAGGGCATTTGTGTTTCACAAACATATCTTATTAAATATATTCATATATATTTCATACAGGTTGTCAATATTACCTACATACTACATTCCACGAGATGGTCCCCTATCGTCGTACTCAGACTTTGTGAGCATGTTGCCTAGTGTTGACCACCCAGAAGCTTTTGGTCAACATCCTAATGCAGATATCCAGTCCCAGATTCAGGAGACGCGGTTGATGTTTGATACCCTGTTGTCATTGCAGCCTCAGATCTCTACCACAGGAGGAGAAAGTAGGGAGGACAAGGCAAGTGAAAAGCTATGTTTGTTCATTTATTCTTTATTTATAGTTTTTATATGCTATTCCAAGATTATTTAACTTAGATGGTGGCAGCAACTGTCAAGTACATGACCTCAGAATTGTTTACCTGGTCACCTAAATTCTCTAAGCAGAGAAGGATTTTTTTTTTGTCCACATGTATCTTGACACAAAACCTTATTTTTACTTTTTCATCAAAATACATATGGAAAAGCTGGAAATAATAAAATTGCCTTGAATAGTTGATACATGCATATGAAAATTCTTTGCATTTGTGAAAGGATTATTATGCAGAATTTTGAAGAGGTCATCAATTGACTAAAGTATAATGCTCAGTTGTAAAACCATTTTAAGGATACTGCACAGAATTAAATGTGAGATTGCTAAAAATGAATACTTAATGGAAGATTTGTGAATTACATGACTCTGTCATGTGAAAATTTTTGGAAGCAGCATGAAGATTGATGAACATTAAATAAGTGAAATAAGAGAATTGAAGAATTAAAGAAATATGTAAATTCCATTTACACTATATACATTATTAAAACAATGTTTTACATGATACATGAATTTGCTTTTTTTCTGACAGGTGCTTGATCTAGCAGCAAACATATTCAAACAGATCCCTGAAAATATAGATTATGACAATACTGTAAAGCTTTTGTCTGTGGATCCATCACCACTTAATGTGGTACTTTTACAGGAGGTATGTCAAGAAATAAACTTTATAGGTCACCTAAACCTATATTGTATGAATCATGATTTTTATGCCCCCAGAATGAAATTCAGGGACATCTAGTTGTGGCAAATATACTTTAACCTTCACCATAACTTTTGAATCGTGAGAGACAGAGGCTTCATATTTGTCATGCATACTCAACTGATAAAGCCCTTTCAAATTACACCAAGGTCATTTACATCTTGAACATGACCTTATTGGATAAAACTTTGGAACCATGAGAGATAGAGACTTCATATTTGGCATGTATATTCAACTAATAAAGCCCTTTCAAATGACACCAAGTTCATTGACCTTGTTTCCCATTTGGAACTCTTTTTCAGATCAAAGTTCTGAATTCTATTGATTCTGTGCTACTGAATAAGAGAAAAATTGAATCCCAATAACAAAAATCATTCTTTTTGTTAAGAAGGAAGAGTGCTATTCAAATCAATTATGTTGTATATGTGTTTTGAAATTTTGAACCCAAATAAAGATAAACAGGAATTCTAAAATACTCTGTTTACACTTCCACAATTTTTACAGATTCAACGATACAATATTCTGATGAATGAGATAAGGTCTTCATTGACAAGTTTAGAGAAGGGTATCCAAGGACTGGTTGTGATGACAATGGAATTGGAAGTTGTTTTCCAGTGTATTTATGATGGACGTGTTCCCCCATCATGGCTGAAGGTTTGGTCCTTATATTTTAAGATTGTTCATCAAACAATGAAATTTTTTTTTTGATAATCATTTGCAGGTATAGAAAAGAAAGTAATAATCAATTTATTTTAAAAGTAGCAAATAGAAATCTATGTTTTAATTTTCATTTCACAGGCGTATCCATCTTTGAAACCTCTCGCAGCATGGACCAGAGATCTTGTTGAAAGAGTAGCCCAGTTCGAAAAGTGGGCAGTAACAGCACATCCTCCCACAATATTCTGGATGGCAGCCTTTACCTTTCCAACAGGTTTTCTGACTGCAGTGCTGCAGACTTCAGCCCGTCTTAATGCAGTGAGAAACAGTTTTATTTCTTTGTGTATATTTTCTAATTAGTTATCACTATATAGAAGAGTTACGTTTTACTTATTTTAGTTGTTCAGTCTTCTAGTATAATGACTGTTATCTGCCATCATGGCAAGCCATGGTTACTGAGTATGTTCGAGGAATGATGGGACAAATGTCCTCAGTAACTATTGCTAGCAATGAGGGTTGTTATCTGTCAGCATGATTTGAAGAAACAGAAACATTGAGAAGTGCTTAAATTTATAGTCATTCTTTCAAAGTGCTTGAAAATGAAAGATGTCTTTGAAAAGCACTTCAATTGAATTATAATTGCTTGAATTATTTGTTAAAGTGCTTGAATTTTACTTTGAGCATGTGTTTTTGGTCTTTTGATTTATAGATATGGATCTGTTAAAAGCATGACAGAAGTTGAAAAAAAAATTTTTAATTGACTTGATCATTGCATGGGGTTGTTAGAAATCTTTATGAGTAAAGCAATTCTTTGACATTCTTTACTCTTAAATGAGCACATTATGACTATTCAGTGCGTCATCTTAAAGTGCTTGAAAAGTACGAAAAATACTTTTAAAAGTGCTCTTGAATTTTTTTCCTGGGCTATATGAATCATGCGTGGCTTGTTTGTCCTCAGTAAGTTTTAATTATCTTTGCCAGCAACATGAGTGTTCTTAATTGAACACTGCTTTCTAATTATGAAAGAAGTTGTTGTAAATTTATATTGTCGAAGACAAAACTATACCATATAAATAAGAAATTTAAAGAAAAATTAAACATATTTATGGAAATAAAATTTCACAAAATTGGAAGGTGTGTTTGTGTTACTTACCTGTTTGACAGAACAAATCAATGCATGTTTTTTTTTCTTATTTTACAATGCAATAGGTTTCTGTGGATACTTTGTCCTGGGAATTCAGTGTAATGACAGTGGATGACTCCAACATCACTGGCCCTCCAAAGGTAAGGATCTTTTTGTTTCAGATTCTCATGTCTTACAGATTTCAAAATGTAGTCAATATGAAATGGATAACTATTGTATTTTGCTAGATTTGTGTTTGTAATTGATATAAAGTGTATTTTGAGAAGGAATAAATTTTCATATTAACCGTAAATTAATTGTCCAGCCTATTGGGTCTTTTCCTTATACAGAGTTATATACCGTATAAGCAAGTATCTGACGTCAAACCATTGTGACGTCAACCAGTTCTATGGAAACTGGTGTAAAAATACGGGAAGTGATATAGAAATTGTATGATGTCCCATTTGGTTTGACATCAAATACCTGTTCATATGGGAAATAACTCTGTATTACCAAAGGACTCAATATTGTTACAGGTGTCATGAAAGAATTATTTTATAGCTAAACTAACTTAATATTTTATTAGCCCTGTACATTGGCGAAATCGATATGATTTTTCTTTTTTTGATTTTATTTGAAGTTTGAAGACTTTTTGTGATAGGTTTTTCTATGGAGATTATGTACAGGATTCATTATAAAGTAGTATATTTAAGAATTACAAATAACTTTATTTAGTAAAACACAAAATTAAGCATAATTAGACAGCAACAAAGTGATATATATAAGACATATGTAGAAAAAAAATGATATCTGAGATGAAATATTAATTATATCATAACCAGTGTTTTGTGTTACTATTGTAACAGCAGGGTGAAAAATTGTAGCCAGACCCGGGAATCGAACCAAGAAACTTCTGCTATCAAGATGAACGCTCTCACCATTGAGCTAATCGGACCAATACCGGCATTCGTCACACTTCTCCCCTGCCAAAGGTTTCCAAACCTTGAAACCCAATAGAGATATTACCCTGATTCTCCCTCACATGATGGTCATTCTCACGGTGCCAAATTCTGTAACAAGCAGGGTGAAAAATTGTGGCCGGACCTGAGAATCGAACCCAGAACCTTCTGCTATCAAGGCAACACTCTCACCATTGAGCTATACGGGCAGATACCAGCATCTGTCACACTATTCTCTGTTATGATTTTGTTATCTTGTTATGCTAGGATGGAGTCTACATCAAGAACTTGTTCTTGCAAGGAGCAGGCTGGGACAAAAAGAATTCAAATTTGGTGGAAGCTAATCCAATGCAACTTGTATGTGTGATGCCCACTATACACTTTAAACCTGTGGAAAACAAGAAGAAAACAACAAAAGGTATCTACTTCATTTCAAACTGAGAACATATACACCTAAATATCAAGATAATGCATTCATCTGATAGGAAAGATAGGTCTATTCAGTGTTTGATTATTATATTTCCTCTATAAAATAACCAAATGTGATTTCTCAGAAAATTTCATTTAAAAGGCCAGTGTTGTAAATTAATGGACAACGATTTTGTAAATCAATGTTTAATACTGAAAAGTTCAAGTCACATGCATTCAGTAAAGGTTCATATTATAATGTCATGATATCACATACCATGTTTCACAAAAATACATGAAAAACTCTTCACCAATGTCATCTTTTTCCTCCTTCTTATAAATAATTTTATTCCTTAAATTTTGTACAATTTAATTGATTTCATCTGAAATTCCAAAATATATCATTCTCGAGTCAAAATATGTGAACTATGACATCAAATTGTTCTTTACTTCTTCTACTCTATCTTTACTATATTCATTTAGCCTCATTATCTAGGTGTCTTTTAAACACATTCTCTTTGTTTTCACAGGAATGTACAACTGCCCATGTTACTACTACCCCAACAGAGCAGGGGCTATGGGTCGTCCATCGTTTGTCGTTGCCGTGGAGCTCAAATCCGGTGATAAGGGACCAGATCATTGGATTAAGAGAGGAACAGCTCTTCTTATGAGCTTGGACTACTAAACACGTTTTCAAATGGATATAAGAAAAATAAAACTTAGTGAAAAACTGATGAATAACTGGGTTTCTCACAGTGATGGTTAAAAATCAACGCCGACAAACATCAGATCGGAAAAAAAGAATGCTATTTTTTTTTTTGCTCAAGTTGTTTTATGCCATGAAGCTATTATTCTATTTTTGATTTATGGTGGATATATATATATATATATACATGTACTGGTATGTATTACATTTTTGTTACCAGACTCTTCAAGTTTACATTTATATATGACTAATTGATTTTGTACTACTCCATGCTAATTATGACAAAAATATTTGTGATAGGATATATTTTTATATTTTTCATATGAAAACAGCTTACTACTTGACTAAGATTTATTTTTACATTTATTCTGAATGTTCAGTGCTCTGGTTTTGTAGTTTACACACTCTGCTACTTGTGCCAGTTTTGACAGCATTTTTATTCAGTAAACTGATAAATGTATTTTCATTTATTTAAGTTTTTCATCTCTGGATTCATTTAAAATGCAACTCAAGAATTTATGATTCAAATTTCATATTTACATTTGTTGTGCCAAAGCATTTGTACCAAGAGATTTATTTTTTACATGATGATATTTGATTTCAGATCTTTTTACTGAGAAAGTTGTTGTTATACATTACATTTACATGTAGTAAAATTAGATTTTGTTTGCCTTTGCTTCTTTTTGTTTAATGTAGTGCCAGGATTTTTCCCCGGTATGCTGAGGCACCTATTATTTACTTTTGAAGGATACCATGGACTTTTGGCAGCAAGAGTGTCGCACCTTCCCAGTCTGCCTAACCATGTATCACACTCTGATATGATAGGAAGAAAATCTTCATTGAGTTTCATTAATCTGCTTAAGCCTTTTTAACAACTTAGAACTTACTTTAAAATTTCAAAGTTTGCATACTGTCCTCCATGCTCTTATCAGGATCTTATTCTCATTAGTTCGTAGAATTAAATCAAAACTTCAGGTAATACAAAGAGCAACAGCACAAACTTACAACTGCATACATTACTATGCACTACATGTCATTGTATGTTGCAGCAAATACAAAGACATCGTGAGATATGGTTATGTATTTTTAGCTTACCACGACAATTGCCCAGAGAGCTAGCATCATACCCCAGCATTGTCGTCATCGAGTAGACAAAACTTACGGGGCTATATCTTTTGAACTGTGAGAGACAGGGCTTTCCTGTCTCATATAGGTTTCTCAGGATCAGAGCTTTCATTTAATACCTTGGCTTTTGACCTAATGACCTTGACCTACTTTTCCAAAACTTTAACTTGGGCTGTATCTTTGAACTGAGAGAAGGCTTACATATTTCACATACAGCTTATTTTGATGTTTAACTATTTCTTTAAATCGCTGTGGCTCAGTAGATGAGGTACCCAGCACGTGAATGATAATTCCCTGGTTCAAGTCCCACAGTGGGCACACCTGTCTCCTATCTTTCAGATGAGACAGTAAAAACCGAGGTCCTGTGTGGTGGTACATGTAGGTGTGGCTCGTAAAAGATCCCTTAACTGGTAACTCGTGCTATGTCACCGTGTGACTTGCAACAGTATAAAACAGTGGACCTGGTAATCAGAATTGAGACTAGGTATGAAGGAGGAGGAAGCATCTCCTGTTTGATTTACCACAACTATTTTGAATCCCTGAATTATACAACTTATTTGCAAAACTGCATACAAGATTTTAAATGTATACCGATTTTGTTTAGAAACCATTGCAGCCACACAATATCACAATCGTTGTCAGAAGACAACAGAGCTTGCCGATGGCAACCAAACTTAAATAACAAAAGATTTTTGTAGGTACCGGTAGGTCAATCTTCCAAGGACAGGGTCAAAACGTAAAAACTTTTGATAAGTACTGAAAGGTCTTGTCACAAAGAATACATAATATCTCTTACTGTTCATAAGTTATGACCAAGGTTAAAGTTTTTTAAAAGTAGGTCAAACATCAAGGTTATAAGGTAAAAATTTTGGTACCCAATGAAAGGTCTTGGCACAAGGAATACATATGTGAAATATTAAAGCCTTGTCTCTAATGGTTCTAAAGTTAGGATCCAGGTTAAAGTTTTTGTCTAAGTAGGTCAAACTTCAAGGTCACAAGGTCAAACATTTTGGTACCCAATGAAAGGTCTTGGCACAAGAAATAGACCTGAAATATTAAAGCCCTGTCTCTAATGGTTCTAAAGTTGTGTCCAAGTTAAAGTTTTGTTTACAGACGATGCTGGGGGTATGACAATAGCTCTCCGGACATTCATCCCGGCGAGCTTAAAACAAAGGTATGATAATACATAGGTAGAACCCTCTATAGGGAACTTTTTATGACCTTCATGCTGAAAAAAGGAATCAGTCTGACAATGAAGTAAGTTACAGAGATAACTAGTACAAAGATTATGTATAAAGTGAAGAAGAATCAAGCACTGCAATGTGAATTTTGGTCCAAAGTAATTCCTTCAACTGAACTATTTGTATGTATCTTAGTAACTTTAGGGGAGAGATTACTATGAGCCAAACTCCATGATGCAAGTATCCCATCTAGGCCTTCTCTTGAATGAACTTAATATCAACAAATGAAAGTGACTACCAATTCTTCAGAAGGATGAGTTTTAAAGAATTCACATCTATATCAAATACAACATGTAGATATTTTGAGCTCAAACTCGCTAAATCCGCGAGAAGCTGCCTCTTAAAGCTTTAACCAAAGTAAACATGACAGTTATTTAATCTACTAAGAAGTTCAAACCATTAGGGGCCAAATTTTAAACATGGTCTTCCAATCTCATACATCCTATATATCTTCTGGATGACGCCATATAACATGCATGTAATGACTAATCAAGGCTATGGATCTGAATTTACTCTTTCAATATAAAATCCATTCCCAGGAAATCAGACATGCAAGATTCATTTATATTTATCCATCATTTTAAAAGACCCTGTTTAAAACAAAATAAGTTAATGTTCGTTTCTAATGAAAACAACTCGGCTAACATGTTCAGGTTGATTTATTCATGTTTGATGCTAAACTTTACCAATTCATCATGGAATGACCATGAAGTCATCCATAAATACATAAATAAGTATGACATGCAAGCTAGATACGTTTTTTAAATTGCTACGCACGATTATGTGAATACTTTCATTTCAATGAAGTAATGAGTTAACTGAAGTAAATTTTGTGTTCTCTGTATCATGATTTTGTCATTACAATCCCACTCGGTGTACAACTTCTTTTTGGAAGCTTCGTTCTCCAGTCGAAAGGATTCTACAAGATGACGCTTTTTCCAATAACTTTGAAGAAATAGTTTTTCAGTATCATATATCTTTTCCATCATATCGGCAACTGATGGTCGATAAACTGTTCCCATAGTCATCAATTGTATATCAAGCTGAGCCTTTGAAGTAACAGTGTCAATATAAAGGCATTGTTTAGTAATTTTATCACATAGCTCTTTCAGTGAATCAGTAATTTGAAAAAGTTTCGATAATTTGTCATCTATTTCATTTTTCAGTTTATAGAGTAATCGGTCTTTGATATCAGGAATACGCTCTATTACATAGTCAGTAGAGCGAACGCACTGACAGCTCTCGTATTGTTCTACGATGTTCAGTAACCCAGAAATCAGACGGTCACTTCCAGAAATGTGACTAGTCCACGAGGTTGTACATTTTGAAATAATCTGTAATGACTTCTGTAATTGTTGTAGAACACGTTCCAATGCATTATTTTGGTTGTCATCTTGATCTATGGACGTATTTTTATACTTTTTCGTTTCCATGAGATGATTTTTCAATGTGAGGAAATTGCTTTGCAGTTCTAAAAACAAAATCCTGAACGGACAGGATAATACGTATATCGGCACAAAGTTTCACATATGACCATAGACTACTGGGGTTTTTTTCTATCGTTTCCGTTGTAAATTAAACAATGATTGCAAAAATCCCACGGCTTATTTTTTCTGAAATTTATGTATGTTGTTATACTATATAAGAGCTGCCATTTCTTCATCTGCAGAAAAAATTGCATACGCCAAACTCAAAATATCTATCAATACACATCTTGATCCCTATGACCTCACTCTAAAGTTTTGCAGTAGTGTATTTATGCGACATCATTTCAACCTCATGACACACTCAGGGATGCACCAAAAAGCTTTAATATCATTTATGTATATTTTTTTCAAACTCTTCTACCAGAGGGCATGTTTAATCACTATAAATACCATGACAACACTGGTAAATAAATCGAAAAAGATGCAAACATTAATTTCTTTTGGGACTATGTGCGTGGTATATGAAACAAGGGAGGAAACTGTAGTCTACGGTCATATCTCAAAAAAGGTTTTGACCACTAATTACAAGGGGATTTTCTATGAAACGTTATACATAGTTAGCGGGAAAGAAGAAACTGAGTATACTTATAAGTTAAATAAAAACATAAAAAGTATTCTTTGATCGCTCTAAAGGGCATGGTTTAATGTACTATGTATACCCGTGTTTGAGTACTCAATTTGTTAAATACCGTGTTCGATTCGCCTTAATTGATGGCCACATCACGTTTTTCTAAAATAGTTTCGAGCCTAAGCGACACGTGGTTAGTAATCGATTAGCATTTCTTTCATTAATTGACAGCATTCAATGTATTGAAACAAAAAAAACTTTGGTTTTTGGAGTAAAATTTTGAATGAGAGATGCCTCGCATGATTGAAAATGATCGTTTGTGTGCTATTTGGATGCTACCGGGAAGCTGAGATGTCTCAGGGCAATGTGGCAAGGCAGTTTAGAGTTTATGTTAACGCTGTAAATGCTTTATGGAGACGATATCGGTAAAGTGACATTGTTCGGGACCACCCACGATCAGGACGCCCGCATATGACGTCACGTCGGCATGATATGTATATATATGGACGTCACATTTGCGTGATCAATTCCAATTGACTTCTTTGGCCGCTAGAAGCACACCCTTGGGCATCGTCAGGTAAGTCCTCCTACCGTAAGGT
Source organism: Pteria penguin (assembly GCA_035048485.1). Classification (NCBI taxonomy): domain Eukaryota; kingdom Metazoa; phylum Mollusca; class Bivalvia; order Pterioida; family Pteriidae; genus Pteria; species Pteria penguin. The sequence goes on along the minus strand of CM068583.1, from coordinate 15,216,596 downwards.
ACAGAATGCAAGAGGCCAACATCGATCCGTCCTCGACGTCCTGCTATCCATGCGTCCCGCTGTTCTGCTCCTGTGTCACCGTGTTGCGCGGTTAACGTGGTGTAGGATACATCGTCTTTTCAATAACAGAGATTGGCCGGAGTTTCTGTCAAGATTTAATTTCGACAGTAATGACGGTCGTGTTTGGGCTTATCGTCGTGCCGAAAAACGTTATATTGACGTCTACGTTATTCAGCGACGCCAATTCGGCAGAGGAAGTGTTATGGTCTGAGGTGGGAAGGACCCCCTTGGTGATAGTGGAGGGCAGTTTAACCGACGTACGCCACCGTGATGAGATTGTAGGTCAGCACGTCATTCCATCCATTCACAGCAATCAGCGTTACGTCATTCCGCAGCAGGACAACGCACAACAACACATCGTACGCGTTGTTTGTGGAGTGTCTACAGCAGCAAAACGTGAATGTGCTACTTTGACCTGCGATGTCACCGAATATATCGCCTATAGAACATGTTTGGGATGAAATGGGACGACGTCTATGCCAAGAGCCCCGCCCTCCCCCTTTACGTTGGACGCTTTGCTTCGTTCTTTAATGCGCACATGGAGGAATATTCCCCAGGCATTTCTGCATAACCTGATTTGGTTCAATGCGTCGTTGGTATGAAGACTTCATCGGTACAAATATTGGTCATACATACTATTAAACTTGTGAAACTTTTTGCACCCCTTACTTTCAATGGCTGTCCATATCCACCATAACGGACATCATCAACGGTTTGATGCTTGTGAGGCGCTAAATTATGATAATGATACATAATGCAACATAATATTTTGGATATGAATCTATAAATGATATTACTAAACCGCACAGTTTCTTTTTTTCCGCTGGAATAAAAGGACGTAATTTAAGGGCCTATAAGACAGTTGATAGCTTAGTGGTTTAAGCAGAGGCAGATCAAACTTTTTACAGTGCAGAAAGTGAAAAGGGAGGGGGTTGATGAAGAATCTGGAGACCTCTTAGACCTAGGGCTATTTCGGTTCCAAGTACTGTACTTCATCAGTACACGGAAGAATTAGTTGTCAGCGTTTTGTTGCACGATCAGTTACCACAGTAACATACTGCATCGCTAAATCCATTTTAAAGAATCGCACCCAATGATTATATTCATGTAACTTTCCATACCAGAGACATGGCTAAATAGCTAATAAAAGACGCAAAAAAATAAAACAAACACACATAAACATGCATACACCTTTTTGCTTTCTTATTTTGCTGACAGATAGTTTTCCACCAAAGCGTGTATTCATCGTTGTATTCATCCTCGGTTCCCCATGGTATTTGCGCTACCGCTGAATATTCAGCGCAAATACCAAGGGGAACCGAGGATGCGTTGTATTTGGCGCTACTGTAATAGCGCTTTTGATTTTTATCAGATCCACTGATTCTTATCTGGGCGAGTTGTCTTCGCCTTCAATATCACTTGCGCTTGCGCGTTCCTATCACGTGAACAAAATAACTTGCAAAAATGGACGCAGGTGGTTGTTAAGGTAAACTTGGAGGGATTTTCTCTTAATATGTCGTTCATTTACTTTGTTCATATTTGCATATTGAATATAAATTTCTTTGTAATAGAAGTGAAAAAGGATTCTTCAATAAGTCTACGTTTTACACGTTTCAGAATTACTGGTTGAACGGAATGCCAAAAACAACTCTAAACTTTCGCTCAATCACTGTGCTGTAGGGTACACTATTGAAAACATCTCCCTGAACTTAAAATTGTGTGTCACCAAGTGTAAAACACAATATATAATAAAATGTTGTTTATTTGTTGATTTTCATGAAATGTGTCCCCTTTTTAAACTAAATAGAAAGTGTCTCTAGTTAGAATTCACTCTGACCTTCTTGGTAGCTGAAGGGTAGATCTTTCCAAATATACAGTATGAAAAATATTTAACTCCAACAAAGAAGTATATTGACCAAAAGAAAAATTTAATTTTGTTAGTATGTATGTATTTTTGAATCAAGGATTATTTTTATCTGGAGACACGTACTCTGTAGTCACACTATATATGCCAGGTCTGAGAATTTAGGTAATAATTTCAGCTGATGGCTGAGATGTTTCAAGGTGATTTTTTTCTGCCTCCATATCCGTCCTTTGGATGAGATATTATAATCTGAAGCCCCATGTCAAGATACACATTGGTATGTAATGTAACATCCCTCACTAGCTGTACAGTTTCGGGTTGTTCCACAGCATAGGACAAAATTATGAGGTACGGTACTAAGCAGATGCCACCAACATATAAGTGCAACAAGTTTTAACAACATATATGTGCACTTGCAACTTCCCTGGATTGGTGCAAAACACGATCAAAACATGAATTTCTGAGTCATCATGCTTATTGGAATGGTTCCGTTATAACTAGTAACTTTTCTCTTATCAATGATGCTCTATGCATTGAATATTTATTTGTATTTGAAACCTTTAATCAGAAAATGATTTTTGATGAGTAATGGTTAATATATGTGAAATTACATTTACAGTAGACTATTTGTACATTTTTGAAATGAAGTGTTGGTAATAGATATCAGATATTGATCTGATAAAGGTCTCCCTCACTGAAGTAGAAAGATAAGGCTTCACACATAAGAGATAAAACTGAGAACAATTAATACTACTTTAAAGGTTATTCTTATCTGATGACACATACATAAAATTGGCTTATTGCCCAGTACTGGAATTTAATGGATATAACGACATGTACATGAGGTATATGATTAAATATCTATTCTGAAGAAACATTTACAGATTAATGTAATGATAATATTAATATAATAAAAATTAATGTTTCAACTTTTCTTTCAACAGTTAGATCCTGTAAAAATTAAATAATCAAGATGTCTGAAAAGGGATCAAGGACTGGAACTCCTAAGGGAGGTTCAAGAAAAGGGTCTAAAGCAAGTACACCGAGAGGATCAAAAACTGGAACCCCTAAAGGATCAAAGAGCAGCACCCCATTACCAGCTGCTGAAACATCAATAGAGGAACCCTCTGGAGAGGAATTAGTTGCTAGTAATTAAATATAGTTATTACATGATTTTTCTCTTTGATATATTTGTTACTTTAATATGAGGTGAAAAAATTAGTAACGAATTCAGGTGTCAGGATTTTTTTTTTTAATAAATTGTTCATGTTTATTAAAGTATACAGGCATTGGCAAATAGATTTGATATACTGGATTTATTTTTTATTGGTCAACAAGGTAAGTGAATTATTAATGTTCTTCTTAATCTCTTCCAAGATTTAAGTATATATATGTAATAAATAATTTAAAATTGTAGCCAATGGTACATCAGAGCCAGTAGAAGGAGAAGTAGATGCAGCAGGAGCCAGTAATGGTATCACAGACCTATCAGAAGAAGTGGAGGGGGGTCAACCGCAAGAGGAACCTCAGGAACAAGAGGATGAGGTTGAGAAACCAAGTGTGGTACGACTTTACTACATTTCATTATTATGTTTTTTTACAGACAGTAATCAAATAGCATCTCCCTGTTCATGGTACAGAAGTTATGCAGAAGAAGAACAAAAGACCCAGAATTAGTCACATTTCATTTAAATAAATGGTGTACTTTTAGAGATTTATCTTGAAATCTATTTATATCATGTATAAAATGATTTTGGAAATTTATGTAAAGAAGTATATACATGTACATGTAAAAATAATTTGAGAAGGAAAAACAAAAATATGTAAAGAAGTATGCAACAACAAGGACAAACAAAAATCTATACTTGCACCCAAGCTGCTTTTAAAATCAAATCAATGGAGAATGTTAACATGCTAACTTAGAATGTTGATGATCTTGCTGAAGTTAATATAAAAGATCCATCGCATACAGATTTTGCAAGAATTTTTCTTAATCTTTTGATTTGGAGTATTTTAAAATCATTAAAGGGAGTTTAAGTATGACTTTCAGGACTATATATTATTATTTTTTGTTTAATCAGATGTCACTTATCAAAGAGAGAATCACTGTTGTTGGATTGAGGGAAGACAGCTGGAGAGAATGTCACGAGGAGGCTATCGACCAATTCATACTTGACCCTGGAACCAAGTTCATGACAGCTTTTAATGATCCATACAAAGGTTTTGTCATAGAACACAGCATACCAGCCTCCAATGTGGATCAGCTGACATACTTTATAAAACTGGATAGTACAAAGGAAATCACCTCAGATAATTTTTTGAAGACTGTGCAGTATGGAAGTGCAAAAGGCAACCACATCGAAGGTCTGCTACGCACTATGATGGGAATCTATGCACCAATATTTTTTGAAAACACCAGTTGGCCTGATAGCATTAAGAATGATTTCTCAGCTCAGCTTCATAAGTTTTTGGCGAACTTGACAGATACACGATGGAAACTGGATGGGAAAACAGTTTTGTATATTCCAACTGAAGGCATGCGTTTGAGCTCTGACACTGCATCAAAAAATAAAGAACTTGTACAAAGATTGGAAAGTAAGTATTGTATTTTTAAAAATTGAACTGAAAATGGTCTGGGTTGTTTTGATGTTGAAATTAGAAGATGAAATTGATGAAGAAACCAGAAAAAAGAATTCTAATAAACTTTACTGATGTTTATTGATTTTTTTTAACTATCACAACATGGAAAACATAATTAACATAATTTAGAGAATAATTGATGATTATTAATTTTCCTTGTTTATCAAAAAAAGGATTCATATGAATTTTCATTCATGTATATATATTATATAGAACTGTTAAAAATGACTATGATCTTAAATTTTTTTACCATATTGTTTTATTCATTTCCCAATTTTAAAAATAATCAGTTATGTTACATTTTGTGTCTTTAATGATTCCTTATAGCTGCCATGATACATTGGGCAAGACAGATTAAGGAAGTGCTCAGTTCCCAGGATGCATTTGAGATGGCAGAGAATTCTGGACCTCTGGATGAAATCGAGTTTTGGAAGAACAGATGTGCTGACTTGACAGGAATCAGTACTCAGCTTGATAAACCAGGTGTGAAAAAGATTGAAGAAATCCTCAGCCTGGCTAAGTCTTCATATGTAGCACCTTTCAGAAAATTGGCTAGTGAAATCAAGGTATGGTAATGCATTGAAAAAATGATATTATGTTTTAAGTCATATTTAAATAGTCCAGGTGAATAAAATGGAAATAAGTAAATGATGCCATATATGGTATCTTGTATGTATTTAGATATAATTGTGAGTGGCAATTAAGCAAAACTTTTATTGAAAATGGGTTTAAAAATGATTGCTTAATATAATAATAACAGAAACGCTCAATATCACCAAAGCGTTCTGTAGCATCCTTACAGGGGTGTAAAGTGGTCATAGAAAGCACTCTTAAGACCTCCAAAGGAAAATGTATTAGTTATAATGAATAACCATTGCACTTCTCTTTGGAAGTCTATGAGTGCTTTCTAATTGCTTAATATGTTTTATATTTAGTCTAATCTCAATTAGTCAAGGGACCAAGGAAAATAATTTGAAATGTCAGGAGTTTGATTTGTAAGCTTAATGACTTTAAGTTTAATAATTGATTTTTTTACTTTAGAATTCAATTCCACTTAACTTAAAATTCATTTTATTCATATCAAAATAAATCACAATCAAAATAGGTGGTTAAATCTTTAATGGTATTATGTAATGACTAAGCAAAGATTTTCACAATTTGTCATAAATATTGATTCAGTTAATTCCTTTACATTACTGATCATTGGATATCTTTTGTTGTTGTAAAATTTTAAATTTAAAATGTTCAGTTCTCATCATTTATCATATGAAATGGGTAATGTCTTTCTTGATTTTTATTAATGCCTATACATGTGTATTTTTTCCTTAAATTTCAGGAAGGATCAAGGCAAGCAGAGAGTAACCTGAAATTCTTGATGGTCCTGAAAGATCCATGTTATGAGCTGTCTGAGGCAAAGCCAAAAGATATTCCAGCTTTGTTACCCAAAATTCTTAATATGATTCGATTCATTTGGGTCAATTCGGAATTTTACAAAACCAGAGAAAGACTGACAGGAATTCTTAAAAAGGTAATCATGCATGTGTGATTACTCTTACTTCCATAGACAAAGGGAGATAATTTAACGAAACATTTTCACTTCATGACATTTATAAGAATTTTTCTTGAGAGAGGTAATTATTTTGCGAGCTCCATTGAGTGAAAGAGATAGTAAGTGTAGTAGATAAGTGCTTGGAAAGTGGCCTGAGTGATCTCTACGACATTTATCAGATCAAAGCAAATCACTGAAAATGATTTTAATGGTAATTTTTGTTTTCAGATGAGCAATGAGATAATCAACAGATGTTGTCGAGAGATAAATCTGGACAAGATCTTTGATGGCTACGTCCAGACTGGAATGAAATCTCTCAATGACTGTATTGACTGCTGTGAACAGTGGAAGGAAATTTACAAAAAGGTAATCATCAATAATTTGAACCATCCAATTATTACATTTTAATTAATTTGTTCACATATTTTTATAATGAAAGTAAAAAGGAACTTGATAAGTATTTTAGAGATACCAAGTTTAAATCTTAATAAAAGTTTACTTAAATATAACTTAAGGTTCCAGGTGGTTGAATGGACTTCACCATTGCGTTGGAAATGAGTGTGGTCTTTCACTCATGATTATGATTAAACTTTGTTCCTTTGTGGTGTATGCATGTAGGAAAGTCTACAAATGTACCTTCACAGAGTTAATAAAAGTAGTGATATTGTTAAAACTAAACCTCGGAAAATATTTATCCTAATTCTAAGTCATATTTTCTACACTTTTTCAGACAGCCAAATTGCACCACAAGTTCTCCCCAGTGGGATGGGTGCTGGATAAAAGCAGTATCTTCGCACAGATTGATGCATTCATCCAAAGATGCAAAGACTTAATTGAGGTTATATTGCAAATAATTTGAAACTTACATGATATTCTGTATCATTTTTGTTTAAAATCAACCAAAAATTTATGTTACCATTCAAAGTCATAGGTTTACCATGGAAAAACAAGATAAACAAACAAAAATGGGGACATATTTAGTTATTGCATTGGTTATAAGACTTAAGAAAGAGCAATTGATTTGTGTTCAATTCCTGTCAGCTCACCATATTTGAATCATATTCCCTTTACAGTATGAATTAAAATCATTGAAAATGTCTCTAAATTATTGAAAGTAGCAAACCACAAATGACATCTGAATGACAAATGAATTCCTAGTTGGATTTTGGATGTTATTGAGACCATTTATTACATTATTACAAATTATACAATAAAAGTGAAAGAATTCTATTACATACAATTATTTTCTCTTCGTACAATTGTTTCCATTCTTTTAAAGGTTTGTGAAGCCCAGATTCATTTTGCTCGACGTGAGGACGGACAAAAGACAGAGATGCCACACTTTGCTGGACAGAAGGGCCCAGAAATTGCAAGGGGTCTGTTAGAAATAGAGACAGCTTTTGAGAGAAATATCAACCAACTGAGATCAGTCAAAAATACAATATTGGATGTAAAAGCTACATCATGGCACGATGACTACAACAAGTATGTATTACAAGACTTTTATTACATGTATTTCAATAGACCATTTCAGAGTTTTGTTTCTCTCATTATAAAATCTAAAATTTAAGTAGAATTGTTTGTCAGTAGGCACGTGATTTAAACAAAATTCTTTAAGATTAGTTAAAGCAAAAAGATTAAAACTAAAGAAGCCAAAGGGAAAACAGTGATATTTACTCAATACTTAAAAAACCAATTTGAACTTCGATTTGTAATAACTGAAATTCTATGAATGAAACATCAATATTTGTATTTAGTCACATGCCTTTTATGGTAATATTTAAGAATTTCAAAGTTCAATGAAAAATATTACTTCTTAGTTTTCTTATATTTTACAAAAATAATGAAAAATGATCATATTCAAGATTTGAACTTTAAAACCATGCATCCACTTTACAGATTCCGAGCCGGAATTAAAGACCTGGAAGTGATGATGACTAATGTAATCACCTCTGCGTTTGATACAGTAACAACAGTGGAACAGGGTGTAGAGCTTCTGGATATCTTTATGCACCTATCATCCAGAGAGGTAATGGAAAATATGAGAAATGGGATTTTTTTTTAAGCAAAACAGTCCAAATTTCATGTAGATTATTACTTTATGTACTGGAATGCTATTTTCAACCATGTGTTAATAGTGACAGTATCTGCCTGAGTCATTGATTGATAGTTTGACAAACTCTTAAAATGCATCAGAGTTCAAAGTATCAAGCATATTCCACCTCATTAGTACAAAAATGCTGGCATAGCTCTGGCATACCTTACTTGGTTCATGGATACGAGATTCCTGGTTAAAGTTCTACTTTCACTTGGTCCACGTCTCGTCTTTTGGATGAGAGTAGAAGTGAAAACCAAGGTACCATGTCACTTTTTGGCGGATCGGTTGCATGGGTAGAAATTTCAGTGCATGATATCTGACAGATGCAGTAACAAAATAAGGTAAATAATCTTTGGCTGACATAAAACAAACAAACAGCACAATAAGTTATTTTCTAAAATCTAAATGCTTTTCTTAAAATACTAAATGCTTCAATTTCTTTAACATAACAGTCGATCAAGAGAACTATTGATAAGAAGAACGTGGATGTTTATTTGATGTTCAACGAAGAAATGAATGCCGTCAAAAAAGAACTGACCATGAAAGCAAGGAATATGTCTCCTCAACATCCTAAATTTTCAGGACAGGGTCTCTGGGCTCGTCAGTTGAAACGTAGAATTGAAAGAGGCATGATGGTAAAAATATATATTCAGTTATTTATGATATCATTACAACAAAAATAAATGTAAAGTTATATTGAAACAAAGTTAATAAGTATCTTTCTTTTTTTTTTATCCACCCAGACTCTATACTCTTGTGATACTGAATTTAAGCCAGTGGAAATTTATATTAGTCATTAGTTTTTTCCACCAAAATTCTCTTCAGCTTCATAAATGTAAAACAGATTTCTTTCAAAAGCATAATCTACCTTCTTTTCCCCTCTTTTTTTTCTCTCTATATAATGCAGCTATTTACAAGCATCCTCCCTGAATGCAATGAATGCCAAATTTGATTCTATATTTCCTTCCCTCCTTTTTACTAAACTGCTTTTAAGTTTTGAAAGAATTTCATTGTATCTCAGGACTGCAGAAACTGATTTTTTTATAATCTGCTTGTTTCTGTCATAGAATCAATGTTGACTAGTTGCTAAGGGCAGTTATCCTGGGAAAAAAAAATCATAGTTGTGATAAACATTCTTTGAGCTTGTTTTTGATGTTTTGTATGTGACTTGTCTCACATCACATTACTGTTCTAGGTATTGGATAGAGCTTTCTTCTTACCACCCACGGGTAAGAGTGAAGAGGTCAGGACACAGTACCAACAACTCTGCATAGCATTAGATGAATTCATAAGGAAGACCTTCCATGAATGGACCCTCATTGTTGATCGGGTAGGAATGATGTCTTATTTCTTTAATTTTTTTTTATCGTTTTTGCACGCATTACTTGTTAAATCACAGATTGTTTTAATATTGATGTTAATTTTTTAATTGATTTACAGTGTTAATAACAGATTTTATGCATATCATAGTCATTTTAGAATTTTCATAATTCTGATCTAAAACTTGGTTTTTTTTTTTTTTTTTCACATAATACACACATAATTTCAGAGTTTTTACTTTTAACAATTTTTTTCAGATATATGACAGTTCTATTCTCTATCATATATTTACATATTCCTTTATTGAAAGGTCTCCAATTTTGAGGTGATACTCTTAAAGATAATAATTAACTGCTCAAATTCTAACATATGGACTGAATTCTCTTACATATTTATACAGAAAATCTGCATCTGCAAATATCTGTATGGCAAAAAGTGGTGATAATGACAAACTGAACACAAAATCCTAGAAAGTTCTGGTTTTTTGTTTTGTAATAATTCATTTTATTTTCATTTATGAAAAAAATGGAAGTTAATAATACATACTTATTGGCCAGATTGCAAAGCAATTCTGGTCTATAGATGGGCAATGTCCGTTAGCCTGTCTGTCGGTCATAGAATTTGGTTAAAGTTTCTGGTTGAAGCAAAATCTAAGCAACTAACAGAAGTATAAACACAATACTTCACACATAGGTTCCTTATGACCAGAGCTTTCAAATTATGCAATGACTTTTGACATAGTGACCTTGACCATGGATTTTGACTTACTTTTAAAAAAATCTTTGATTGTGGCTGAATCTTTTGAATCAGTAGGGGTAGGACTTTGGTATGCCACACATAGGTTCTTTATGACCAGAGCTTTCAGTTGATACCATGACTTTTAACCTTATGACCTTGACCTTGTTTGGAATTTGCTTTGCAATCTGGCTATTCCATCTTTAGCTGTTTATTGTAAAATTATTTTTTGCTATACGTGAAGATTTATATGTTGGTAGAAGTATTTCTATCATAGTCATTCTCATTAATTTGATATCGTAACTCAGGTTCTTTACTGAAGTAGAATCTCGTATACTGTATCAGTATATACATACTTCTGATACTTATCTATAAACATTACTTGTGATCTCATTTTACATGTAACTATAGTGTTGTATAGCTTTATAGTATATTTAGAATGCTGAAAAATTCAAATCATAAAGTGTAGTTACCAATAAATATATTATCATCATTATGCATTGCAATAAAGCATGTACCATAATGAAGAGTTCTGAACAATGAAATACTGCGAAATACTTTCTTTTCATGAGTTCTGATTTTTGTCACTACTGTGACCATTAAAAAGTCAAGGAACAAGTAGGTGACTGGTTCTAATCTGTGAGATCGATTAACATGCTTGAATGACCTTCATTGGCTGATGGAAGTATACATAAATGACCTTTATTGGTGGATGAAGGTATATAAGTTTAGTCTGCATCTACAACTATTGTCTTATATAATATATTTATAATATTACAATTCATGGAATGTAAATTCATGGGTGCAAGCAACAACAGAAAGCACAGAAATTGGATCCCCATGAGTGAAAAGTATTTCTCAGTATTATTTATCCAAGCCATATTTATTCATTTATAAGATAAAATTTAGTAAACTTCTGCTGAATAGTTAAAACACAACGTATCAGTCTACATTTCATCAGGATTCTATCTCATACTGTGTGGAATAAAAGTTTTAATATATATAATAATATTCCATAACTTGAAGTACTGAAAAAAAAAATCATCATTTATTTCTTATTCTATGTTTCATATTATATATCTTTTCTTACCATCATATATATGATCCCACTTCTCTGTACAATATAGAATTTGTACTGTATATCAACCTGATATATGTCTCCTCATTTTACTTGTTCAAACTTGAAAATAGGTCTGTCCTATAGACATTGTGTATATAAATATAAATATATATATATATATATATATATATATATATATATATATATATATATATATATATATATGTATATATATGTATGATTGCATTTTTTCTGATCTATACAGAATTTTGTACAATGTATAAATTTGATATGTGTCTCCACTTCTTGCATGTTGACAGTTGAAAGTAAGTCTGTCCTATAAAGAGTATAACAACAAAGCACTGACTAAGCTGTAGATCTCACAGAGCTTCCACAATTAGCATCATTCAACCAGTTATGTTAACAATCTTAATGATGAATTAAACAAGTTAAATCCACTCTGCCTGAAGTAATGACCCTTCCACCAGGCCTGATCTTGACAATGTTATTTGACTATTGAAAGACAATTGACAAATGTTGTACTTCTTTATAATGAGATAAATATAACAAATGAAAATCTTTCCAATATCACATCCTTTTTGTGAAGAGTGGAAAGGTTGATTCTTACTGAATCTTTATTTCCTAAATACTTCCCCTATTTTAGCAAGTTTTGATGAAGGTTCATTTATAGTACCTCTTTTTTTGAAAAGGAATTGAAACTGGCTCTGAAATTCATCTTAGTTTGTTAGTCCACTTGCATAAGATATTTATCAGATAAAGTGCCCAATCAGATCATTTCATATCAGAAAAAAGTGGCTGATCAGATCATTTTTTATTGATAGAGTGCCCAATCAGAGTATTTTATTTCAGATGAAATAGATCCACTACATTAAGGATAACTTTGTGTATAATTCCCTTGATTTCATTCGTAAATTTTGATTGTCCTAAAAAGTTTTATTATAAAGGAAATAGTAATTTGTTGTTGTAAGATTATCATGAGATTTTGACTGAGGGATTTGACATATTATACTATAAAATAAATTATTTGAAATTGTTTTGCTCATTCTCGTTTCACATATGCTGAATCATAACAGAACAGTTCAGAAATTAATGTCATACTGGCGAAGGATCAGTCCCTGGCTAAGACCAGTTACCGGCTACTACGTTATTAAGGGTATCCACAACGTGAATTGACGAAATATTCATATGTATTATTTAGTATCTTATGTATTGCGGACAGTCATGTGAAAAAATCTCATAAATTCATGTTTCAAAAGCAGATAAAACATAGTAGCAGGTAACTGGTCTTAGCCAGTAACTGGCACACTACCAGTAATGTGCAAGCAAAATGAAATATTTGTAATAATTTCCTTTTTTGCTACCCGTATCTACCCTTTTGACAACAATGTTAATTTCTTTGCAAATCTTTCAACACTTTGTAAATATGTGAAGAAGATATTATTAAAATATTTATCTGTATTAGGAGGCTGAACCATAGTTATTTGACAACTGCCCCCCCTCAAAAAAAAAAAATACCCAAAAACCTGAAAACACTGGTTGAATGATTTGACCATCATCCTTTCTTTGGTTTATGATCTTTCTTTTACCACAACTGTATTCTCTATTATCCATATTATAGAGAAGATAACCCTGTTTGGACGATACAGTATAGCAATATATTTTGAATTGCCTAGATAGCTCCTGAGTGTTCAGTATGATTCCATTACTTTCTTTCCTTGTGAATCGTTTTGAATGGCTGATGTGATTTTTTTTAGAAAGTGTTTTGCCTCCCAGATTGCCTATCCAATGTGATTTGTTTTATTCTAGATAGTTTCTGCGTCTTTGATGGTTATTTAAATTGGCTGACGTTAATTTTCGAGAAAAATAATTTTGCCTCCCAGATTGCTACTCCAAAGTGATTTATTTTCTTCCACTGCTTATCTTTAAAAATTAATGCTTCTGAACAGTGAACTATTGACAAATAAATTATTAACTCTCAATGGTAAAATGTACACAATTCATTCTGTTAGAATTCACATACTGTGTAAAAAAGTAACACTTTCAAATGTAAAAATTGTTAATTTCAAAATTAATCACTTGACATGAGACTAAACATTAAGTCTGTAATGGAATGAAAATTAATCAAACTTAAAAAATGTATCATTAATGAGAAATATTTTGAATGTTTATGTCATTCTGTCTATTTAAGTTGAAATAAATGTTTTTTTAGTAAATTGTTTTTAGAAATTTTTGATCGTAATCTTGACATCATTTAATTTTTCAAGATCAATATTTGGCATATTTGGCATAGAGAAAAGATCATTTCATAAGTTGAAATTTTTACAATTGTATTTGTAGGAACCATCTAAACTGTTAGAGGTGCCACTGATGTGTAGAAGTACTGAACGACCACCCATGTTAGACATCAACTTCAACAGGTAAATAACTGACATTCAGCTACTCCTATGTATATATATAGAGAAAATCTGTCTTCATGTAGTAGTAGTGTTGATGTAAATTTCTATATTGTAAGTAATTAATTACTCTGTTGCATTTGTTCTTTGTCTGTCTATTTATATTGAGATGCTGTAACGTTTTATGCCCTCAACTATGAATTCATGGCATTTGTGGCATTTGTTTTTCTCAAACACACCTTGCTAGCTGTAAGAGATTGCGACTACATAGCTGGCATGCATACTTATAATTCACTAAAAACACCTTTTACATTAGAACCAATAATTAGTGAATAACACAGGTAAATTTTCAGTATAACAAATTAAATTCATCAGAGTTATCTTTCTTAAAACATTGATGAGAAGGCATTTGAAGATTGAGAGCTTTAGTATCGGTATATGTCTGGATTTTTTGTTATAGAGATCTACTGAAGATGTTCCAGGAGATTCACTATTGGGAAAGATTGATGTTTGAGATTCCTCACTACGCTACCGATGTTTATAACAAACGAGATGATCTCAGAGGACTGAGAGAGCATGTGCTGCTAGTGGTACGAGATTACAACAGGTATGCGGTCTACATTACTGAATTTAAAGAATATCACAAGATTTACAGTCTTACTCATTTGTTTATTATTTTATTCATAAAATGAAGTTTCATTTCCTGGCATACTGTACATGTACTTATTTTAGCATTGTTCATATTTTAGCAATATAAGCGTTACTCCAAGTGTGCATATTCATGAATACGCTAATACTACAATACATTAACTCATAAGAAAATTAAGCTGAATAGAACCTTAGAAAAGAAAAGCAAGAAACCATGATTGCATTAATGATTCACCAACCCCCTATTTTACTACGTTTGCACCAAAATATGGGGTTGGTATAAAATCTGTGCACGTACAGTAATATCCTTTTAGTTTTGGGAAGCATGTTAGTATCACTTTCGATCAATTTATAGCAACTGTGAAATGTTATAAAATATGCCAAGAAAGAAACCCTTGCCTGTGAAGAAATTTTGAATCTTTTAAATTTTCATACATAAAATGAGTGAATCTCACTAAAGCAAAATGTATTTATATCCGTAACTCGTCTTGAAAATTTTTTAAATATTAGATATTTAGTACCGGATGTATAATTATATGTTATAATGTTTTTGATGCATTATTTTAGGATCATTGCTGCATTATCCATTGAAGAGAGAGGATTATTCAGAGAAAGGATTAGATTCCTTGACAAGAAAATTCACCCAGGTCTTACTAAGCTTACATGGGCTTCTAAAGGAATTTCTGATTACTTTGTTACTGACTGTCGTATTAATGCAGCGAAAGTACAGGTCATGGTCGATGAATACAAAGGAGCCAATATGGAAATCTCTCAAGAGTGTGTGAAAATTAGTGAAATGTTGCTCATCAAAATTGATAACAGAAAAGTTTATGAAAACTTGGAGTTTGATGATGAACAGGTAAGGAATATTGCTAATAAAAAAATTAATATTTGTGATAAAAAATTTTCCTAGCATTTATTTAACACTTTCTGTTATACTTTTTTTTTAAATTTTCAGTTTGTAATCTGTTTTAGGCAAAACACAGAGACATCACAACAAATAAGCTGAGAGCAATACACATGGAAATTGTTCGTACTATGAAGAAGACTTATGAAATATTCAAGACAGATGGTCAAGAAGTAAGTTGTGTTATTTTATTCTGATATGAACAGGTGCCGATTCAAAATGTTTCCATTGATCCATTGAAACTATGAAAAATATGTTTATTGCTTTAAATTGAAACACGGTTCAATAAATATTTATTTAGGTACAACAACATTGGGTACGTTACACAGAGAAGATGGACAGAATGGTAGAGGAAGCTTTCAGACTGAATATCAAGTGGTCTCTGCAGGAGTTGTCCAAAGCCATCAACGGAGATGGTAAATCAGCACCGAATCCATTATTCAGGGTCAAGGTTTGCCTGCAAGGAGACAAGGTATGTAGTCTTTTATATCTAACTGTATTTGTTGTAAGATCTTTTTTTTTCCTTGAATAACATTATGTCAATGAATTCCCTCCACAGGTGATCATTATTGTATCATTTTCAAGGTGTTGTGACACATAGGGATCACTTTGTCTATGGTCTATCTGCCTACCTGTCTGTTTGACCCTAAACTATAAAAAGTCTTCCATGTCTTAGTATATTGTGAACTGAAAACTAATCAGGTTATACCTGTTAATAGTAATTTCACTTCACAGTTTGGCTGACTATTTCTATATGTTTATGACCAGGGAACTGTGTTTAATTCAATTGGTATAACTGTCTATTAACACCAATTCCTAATGTGACATACATTTTTCATGCAGAATAACTTTAAGTCATCTTACAGACCTTCAGTAAATATATCTTACTCTCAACATTTTTAATCAGAAAAGCAGTCAGAGTGTTACTTTCCTTCAGTTGAAATCTTGACATACGTATAATTTTAGTGGGTTTTATTTCTGATTCTAGGTAGAGTTCCAACCCACATTAAAACAGTTAGCAACAGTTATTGGCAGTATTGGACAACAGCTCACAAAATCTATTTCAGAAATCAACAGATTACCTGTCATCCTCACCAAGAAGAAATCCTCGAAAGAGGTTAGCAAAAACATATTTTGCAAGCTGTTAAAAACAAATTCACAATGACATTCAATAGACAAACAAAATTTATAAGTTGGAATGAAAGCTGAAAGTAAATGTCTTGTTTCAAGCTATCTGAGTCACTCAAAGTGTTTTTAAATTTTTTATGCTCCCCTGAAAATTTTGGGGGAGAGTATAGTCATTTTTTTGTCTGTCTGTCTTTCTGAACACATATCTCTTACACCATTAATCAGAATTTTATCATATTTCACACAAACATTTCTTGTGACAGGGACTTGATGACAAAGATCACTCAAGGTCATTTCTGCATGGTCATGGTCATTCAGCATATGTCCCTAACATGTTAGTATTAGGAAAGGCCTCATATCTCTTATACAATTCACTAGAATTGTATCATATTTCACACAAATATTCCTTGGTACAGGGGCTTTTGGACAAAGTCACTCCAACCATATCCCGAAAATACTGGGAAAGGCCTTATCTCTCATTATCCACTTTAGAATTGTATCATATTTCACACAAATACTCCTTGGTACTGGGACTTTTGGACAAAGGTCAATCAGGGTCATTTCTGCCAGGTCAAGGTCACTCAGCACATATCCCTAAATTTTGGGAAAGGCCTTTATTCCATCATATCTCATTGACTGTTATCAGAATTTTATCTGCTTCTCACAAATGTTCCTTGAGACAGTGTATTCACAGTCACAACCTTACATATTAGGAAAAGCCTGAATTTCAGGAATTTAACAACATTTCATGATAATTCTACAGACAAACTGTCATTGGTTTGATACAGTTTGGGGAGCATCCATCAATTTTACTGATATTTTTGTTTTTTAACAGCCTATTCATGAAGTCATTGCCAAGGATGAAGACACAAAGAAGATACAAGGCGTGATCAACCAGGGCATGCAGACCAATGCACAGAATCTACAGAACTATCTCAGCACCTGGGATAATTACAGAGAAATCTGGGAGATCAACAAGGACATGTTCATCAAGCGCTACCAAAATCTTAACCCACAGGTGGCATCTTTTGATGCAGATATTGCAAGGTAAAAGAGCATGTCATTAATTGATGATCACTTATTTGTTCAGCTTTAGTGCAAAAGATTCTGTTGTCATTGGTTACCAGTTTTCAATGAAACAGAAGTGACACTTGTATAGAATATCGGAAGTCACATTAACTGCCATACATCATTGAATTTTGGACTGAACTCTTACACTTTAAAATATCCCAAGTTGTTAAAAAAAGCCATTTCTTAGAAATAAGTTGTTAGATAATTATTTGTATATATACTATCTTTTTATATTTCTTAATTTGTTTTCAGATATGATGAAGTGGCTAACAATGTCCAAACTCAGGAGACTATTCTGAACATTCAGTTTGTATTACTGGACTGCTCTCCTCTCAAATATGCCATACTGAGTCACTGCACAGAATGGCAGAATAAGTTCACTTCTTTACTCAGCAAGATAGCCACTACAAGATTGCAAGAGCTTCATGTCTTCCTCAAAGAAAATGGAGAAAAGTCAGTATTGCAAATAATTTTCTTTCAAATTCGTGCTCATTATAGATGTATAAGACATTAATGAAAATAGAGCTGGTGAAATCAAGTCTGAAGTGAGTTTGGCTCAGTGCCAAAAAGTTCTGAAATAAGCCGCATAGAAAACTTGTCTGTGTCTGTTTCATTGGGTAAGAAAGTAAAGTGAAGTCCATGATGTCATGAGAGACATGGTGACAAAAAACATAGTTCACTGCTTAAGGTTGGTCTGTTGCATTAGCCTAGGCTGTAACCAAGACCATGGTAGTGAAAAAATTTTGGTATGATTTCAAAATAATATTTTTTTTTTCAATAGACCTTTTCTCTATTTTACACAATGTGAGGGGCAACAAGGAACAAATGAAGTTTTGCTGCTCATATTTGTGTCTTTTTTCAGTGATGCCACGGTCCAAGCAATAATGTCATAATGAAAATTCCATTAAAAAGTGGTTTGTCCGGTTTTAAGCTCCTTACAACATATAAAATTGGAAAAAAGTCCATTATGTTGAATGTATATTCAGTGGCTAGGACGTAAATCCATAACTTACCTATAAAATAGTTCTTGCTGATTAAAGATCTAAAGCTGCCAATCTTAAGAGCATTCTGCAGCAATGGTAAAAAAAAATAATAACCTTGTCTAGTTATCAAGATAGAGCAAAACAATTTTTTGGAAAAAAAAAATTATATAATGTATATCTAATACTTCACACTTTAATTCTCATCAAATTATTTTATCTTATTCTCATTACTTACAAAAATGAATGTATCAAGTTGAATTCAGTATGGTTGAATAAACTTTAAGTATTAGTCTTGGAGATAATGCTTCACATAAAAATGACATAGAGAATTGATTACATGAAATATGTTCTTCACTGCAGTGTAAGCAAGCCTCCACAAACACTTGATGCATTAGGTGAAAGCCTCAACTTGTGGGAGAAGCTTCATAATGGACTTCCTGAAACAGAGGCCAAGTTCCCTCCCTTGCATGATCAGTTCAGTATTCTGGAGAAATATGAGGTGTCCATCCCAGAGGAGGTGACCACCATGCTGGCAGATATAAGTAATGAATGGATGGAATTCCAACAGAAACTGATAGATGCTGAACAGATGCTGAAAAAGCACAAGGTGAAAATACCATACGGTATTCATTGAAACTGAAAATATTTTACAGATTTAGTCCTTTAGGGTATTGATTATAAAACTACAGTTTATAAAGAATTTTTTAAAGAATTATTAAAATAATGAATATAATCAACTTTTCAAATGTGATTTGTTATTTCTTAAAAATACCAATTTATCAAATCATTACTTGATCATGCTAACATAATTTTATCAATAAATAATTTTTCAAATATTTGTTATCATTAAAAGTGTACATGTTAATTTTGTAAAGAGTGTTACAATTAAACAGAATGTAAACTTTTTGCTTAAAGGAAAAATTCAAGAGTGGATTATTGGCTCAATCAGAAGAGTTCAAGAAACAGGTACACAACTTGGTGGATGAATTTCATACCAAAGGACCTTTTACAAGCAATATTGGAACTGCCGAGGCTTTGGAGAGTATTGCCGCAATACGAGCCCAGATGGATACCCTAAAAAAACAAGAGCAAGATATCAGAAAAGGTCTTAATATCTTTAAAATTGATCAACCACCATCTAAGGAGATTGCCAATCTGGAGAAGGACTTGGAAGTGATTGAGACAATCTGGAACTTGAACAAGGATTGGGAAGGATTGTGGTCCAACTGGAAAGAAAATAAATTTGAAGAAATTCAGACTCAGGACATGGAGACGCACTCCCAGAGTATTTACAAGAAGCTAAATCGATACAGCAAGGAGTTGAAGGATAAAAACTGGGAAGTTGTGGACACTAGCAAGAGCAAAGTAGATCAGTTCAAGAGAACTATGCCTCTGATTACAGACTTGAAAAACAAAGCCATGAGACCTAGGCATTGGGATAAAATTCAGGTGAAATTTTAAATCTTACTTTTAAACATAATTTGTTTCTTTAAAAAGAGGGGAAAACAGAAAGGACCTTGTTATTGACACTGTAAATGTTGTTAATAATTTTGTTGAATTCTGTTATAGATTAATGTTTAAAACTTTTTAGGATCTGAAATAAATTTCATATGATCATTTATAAAGTTACAGCAAATAAAGTTGAAATACAAATTTCTTTGACAATGGTAGAGTTTTAGAACTTACTGAGAATGTTAAGGGTATGTAATTAAGAATATGATAAAAAAAAATGTGTTTGTATAAAAAATGTAAGTGAATTATGATTTACAGCTTAATGCCAATTGCATCTTTATTCAGTTCATGTTAGCCTTAATGAAATAAGGTATGGGTAAGATGTTTAACTACGGTTGATGTGAATTCAAGATATAATAATTATGTGTGTGACTGTGATTTATAATGAGAAATGTGGATGAAAAGTTGATGTTTAATAATTGACAAAATGTGCAGTCATGTTTTTAACATGTAGGTCTCTAGAGCATAGATTATTACATGTTACATGTTATTTTTAACAGCTGGGCATTCATATTTCTAATTTTAGCTTATTTAATATAGAAGGTCTGGGTGTTAGAAATAATAAGAAATTTAGACGTGTTTTGAGAATTTTACATAAGGAGTGTCATTCCACATGTTTGTTATGAATAATTTTTATACAATCATCTTACCGTAAGTTTCTTTACGTCCAGAATATTAAATGAACAGAAAGATAATGCAGACTCAATTTATTTATCGTAATTTAAAAAAAAAAAAAACTAAACAGAAGTAAACAGAGACAGTAATTACTAATGAATTTTGATGTGTCACAGATAACCATAAAAAACACTGGAAAGAAAAGGAAAATATGTTTACATGTACCAATAAACATTTATATGTAAGTTCTGACATATTATTTATGCAGACTGAAATGCAGAGACAGTTTGACCACAAGTCTGATGACTTCACTCTGGAGAAAATCATCGAGTTTGGATTTGATCAGTATGCTGAAACTATTGGAGACATATCAGGGGCTGCCACCAAAGAGTTGGCCATTGAACAGGTAAAGTTTTGCAGGAGATATATTTTATTGACATACTGGTGAAGAAATCTTGCCAAAGGTATTGTGATACCTGATGCTTCAGTAGCATCTTCCACTGCATCCATATATGTAGGAGAAATTTCTTGAGAGTCAATAAAAATCTGATTTTTTTGGGGGTATGGTGTTTATGTTTGGAATGCAGCTTTTGGAAACAGAATAGATTTTTAGATTCACTCTTTCCCAGGCATTTATTTGACCTTCAACCAATGTTTTCTCCATACTTCTAAACTGTAAATGATTCTGATTGTATGTTAATTTTATTCATGAATTTTCTATAAATAAACATGGTCGGAAGTTAGATTTTATTTAGAAATTCAAATAATTCTTCATTTTAGGGCTTGGAGGCTATCACAAACACTTGGAACATTACAGAGTTGGACATAGCTCCTTACAAAGACAGAGGGCACTTCAAAGTCAGGTATGTACCACAAGATGTGAAGTCACTACATTCACTACAAATTTGCAGTATTCAAGTTCTGAACCTCTCCAGTTGACACGTTATCTCTCAATAACATAAACTAAAACATCAAATATATTATTATTCAATATATAAATGTACATGTACTCAGTTTTAAAATTTTTTGTGTTATGTATATATTTATGAAATTGAATAATTAGTTTTTCAGTTTTGCTTTTCTTTAATTTGAAACCAAAGTCAAAGTAGTTTTGTGTTACCAGCAACTATCCCAGCACTTGAAAACAACAAGTTCCTTGAAATGCAAGTTAATGAAGAAATGAATTTCTGATTAAGTCATCATCTATATATGACTGAAATGACCACTTACAGGAGCACAGATGATGTGTTTATGGCCCTTGAAGACAATCAAGTTCAGCTGTCGACAATGAAGGCCTCTCGCTTTGTCAAAGCTTTTGAACAAGAAGTAGATAAATGGGAGAGAACTCTGTCTCATATTCTAGAAGTTGTGGAAATGTTACTTACAGTTCAAAGACAATGGATGTATTTGGAGGTATTTCTGTATGATTAATTTAGAAAAACTCTCTTGAAACTAAGCAACATGTGTTAACATTTATTTGAATGTAATCACTTTTATGAATGAAAACCATGCCTGTATGTGTCCATGAAGTGAGGATATTATTCTTTTCAACTGTAGATTGTCATGATTTTTTTTTTCTCAGAATATTTTCCTTGGAGAAGATATCAGAAAACAGTTGCCCAGAGAATCAGCAGATTTTGATGAGGTCAATGCGAAGTGGAAGGTTATAATGACGAGAATAAACAAGGACAAAAACGCATTGCGAGGAACTCATCATCAGGGTCTCCTAGAGGAACTGAACGATATGAATATAAAACTGGAGGAAATTCAGAAATCACTCGACATGTATCTGGAAACCAAGAGACAGATCTTCCCACGTTTCTACTTCTTGTCCAATGATGACCTTCTGGAAATCCTTGGTCAATCAAAGAATCCAAAAGCTGTTCAGCCACATCTCAAGAAGTGCTTTGATAATATTAAATCTCTGGAAATGAACAAGGTAATAAATATATGAATATTACATGTTACAAGTTTGATTTTAACTTATTGAGATTGAAGGTTTTTTTTTCATATCTAATGAGAATAATAGAATCTGAAAAGATGTATGGAAAACCAATACTAAATTCTATTAAATATAATTAATTCATTATTATTATTATATTGAATGTGTGATCTCGATATATTATATTTCAAAAGTTTTATTCATATACTTTACCAACAATTTCTAGCATATACAACTTATGGTACAGATGTGCATATGAAAGTAAAACCATTTTTAGTGCAGAGCGTAAAATTTGTGATTTTCTTGTGAAATGTAAATTTCTCTGTGTGAATTCAATTCCAGCCTGGTTTGAAGTGGGAGGCTAATGCTATGATCTCATCCGAAGGAGAGGTAGTGCCCTATGAAAGACCAGTGTACCTGGATGGACCAGTAGAGGTAAGTCATTTCTTTCTGTCCAGAAAAAGGGGTCCAATAAATACAATGTCTTGCCATGGATTAAAGGTTTAGCTTTTGCAATATATTTGGAAGGTGAACATTTGCATTTACTGAAATGCTTGACACTAATCTGATACAATGTATATGTCCTTTTATGTTCTTAGCTGTTAAGCCAGTGTGACCTAGTGGTATCGTGCTGGACTCCTGATCAGGAGGCCAGTGTTCGATTCCCGCTCTGGTCATGCCGTTGTCCTGTCTTTCGGATGAGACAGTAAAAACCGAGGCCCCGTGTCGTGGTATGTATGGTACGTTAAAGATCCCTCACTGCTTCGGGTGGGTCCGTTGCAAAGGTCAAAATTTGTTTGCCCCGCATCAGGAAGATGCCGTCACCATTTACGTGAAATATTCGTTGTGTGACGTTAAACAAAAATCATTCAATCAATTAATCTTAACTGTTTGTTAAGTTGAGGGTCAATCTTTTGTCGGCTAATACTTGAGATATATATACATCAAATATTTTCTAAATTGTTTAACCAAAAAGTAGCAGAATTCTGTATTTCTCATAACTTGCATCTTTTAAATTGGCAAGAAAATGAGTTAGAAAATTCTTTGTACAATATATTCAAAATCATTCTATCTAGTTACTTGATGTATTAGATATTGTGTAGGATGATTTTGTCAGATAAAGATTTTGAAAATGTGCCATTTCTGTTCTGTTTGAGAAATTAGATTCGAACAAGTTTGATGCTAAATTAAATTGTACTTAAAATCTTACATTTTGTATGTCCATTAATTGTTCTGCCATTGTGGTGAGTGGGAAGGTTAGCCCATAAACTGGTTAACCACACCAATGGAGTAACTAGCGCTATTTCAGTTTACTGTCTTAAGTTGGCATCTTTATTGTTCGCATTTTTGTCTGTGATGACTTTTGTCATACGGCTTTGTCAGATGTCTTTATGCTTTCTTCTACTTGCAGTCTTGGTTGTGTGATGTTGAGAAAACAATGAGATGGGTATTGCAAGACGAACTGAAGAAATGCAAAGGATCTCTGAAATCCAAACATGCTATGACAAAACGTGACAAATGGATCAAGGAGCATCCAGGTCAGCTGTGCATTACAGCCAGTCAGATCCAGTGGACAGCTGATGTAGAGAAGGCACTGAAACTGACCAAAGACAGAGGAGACAAGAGGGCTTTGAAAACAATGAAAAAGAAACAGGTATCGTGGATGAAGAAAATTTCTATAATATTGTGAAAATGTATCGGTATAATTCTAGCAGTTTGAAATTTTTTTCAAGGTATGTATGATATAAAAGATAATATATATACCTATATATTCATGTACTTCTCTTATCTTAATAGGTTGCTATGTTGAATAAGTTGTCAGAAGCTATCAGAGGAAAGTTGGACAAGATGCAGCGTTTGAAGATTGTTGCCTTGGTAACAATTGAAGTTCATGCCAGAGACATCATTGAAAAGCTCATCAAGAGTGGCTGCTCTGATGAAAATGCATTTGAATGGCTGAGTCAACTTCGTGTTTATTGGGAAAAGGTATATTGATTAAAATGTTTTTACCAAAACATGTATTATACAACGTTGATCCCTTAAAAATATTTTAAATTTTCAAAACTTCTCTTAATTTCATTTTATTTTTTGTTACAGCCCCCAATAGATAATTGTGTGGTGAAACAGACCAACACACAGTTCCCATACGGGTATGAATATCTCGGCAACTCTGGTCGTCTTGTCATCACACCCCTAACAGACAGATGTTACATGACCTTGACCACTGCCCTTCACCTTCACAGAGGAGGAAGCCCCAAAGGTCCAGCTGGTACTGGTAAAACTGAGACAGTAAAGGACTTGGGAAAAGCCTTAGGCATGTATGTCATTGTTGTCAACTGTTCCGAAGGTCTGGACTATAAATCCATGGGGAAGATGTTCTCTGGTCTCGCTCAGGTAAGAACACATTTAACGATAATGGAAGTTTGCATGTTTGTTTTCCACAAACAGATTATTTTCATTCTTTTATTTCAGTTAATTATAAGACTTTAGTCATTTTTTTGTTTTTTGGCATTGATATCTGTCTATTTGATAATAAAAACTCTGTAGTTTTTGATAGTTTAATGCCTCTCTGATACCTCTAAGGTTTGTTTTCACTGAAAAATTCATTGTGTTATTGACTTATTACATGTATTTTGCAGTTAAATTTTCTTAATAATTATTGCTGTAACATTTCTTGTAAAGTCCTTGATGAATTTTTTTTTATGCCAGACATATAAATTTTATAACTTTGTATCAACTGTGTAAAGTTTTACAATAGGAAAATACAGAATCAATACAGAATTTTACTGAAATTGTCACTGATATGTTTAATGTTTCCAGACTGGAGCATGGGGATGTTTTGATGAGTTCAACAGAATCAACATTGAGGTATTGTCAGTAGTAGCACAGCAGATTCTGGCCATCTTATTGGCTTTATCTACTGGACAACAAAGATTTGTGTTTGAGGGAAGAGAAATAGATCTAGTATGGTCATGTGGTATCTTCATTACAATGAATCCAGGTACATTTCATTATCTTAGTCTTCAAGTCAACATGTAAAATGAAACATTTACATTAATACAAAAAAAAAATAATAATTTCTTGTGATAATTAGAATTCTTTTATACATAATATTTATATGTCAAAAACAGAACTGACAATTTGTATTTGTTTTTGTTACCAGGATATGCTGGTAGAACTGAACTACCAGACAACTTGAAGTCCATGTTCAGACCAATTGCCATGGTTGTACCAGATTCCAATCTGATCGCTGAAATAACTCTCTTTGGTGAAGGCTTCGGAAACACTAAGGTAAATTTTTTATTATATACAATGGAATTTCTTATTTATTTCAAGTCTCTTCTCTAGGTCTGTCCATATCATGATGATTCTTGCTTGCAAATGATTACATTACGGTGATCTTAAAGATTTGATTTCTCTGCAGGGTTTGGCCAAGAAAGTATTCACCTTATACTCCCTAGCAGAACAACAGCTCTCTAAACAAGATCACTATGACTTTGGTCTGAGAGCTTTGGTGTCGGTCCTCAGGTATGCTGGAGGGAAGAAGAGAGCTAACCCGAACATGCCTGATGAAGAGGTAAGAAATGGATACCAGAATTATCAGATTTCTAGGTAAAAAAAATCTCATTTTAATGAAAAATCATGTATGTTACTTCATAATATTATTAAAGCATTAAATTTTTCAGATATAGGTGTATACTCACGAATTCACAATTTTTTTCTTTCACAGATTTTACTTCTGTCCATGAAAGACATGAATATTGCTAAGCTGACATCAACAGATTTGGCCCTATTCAATGGAATCATGTCTGACTTGTTCCCAGGCATTGAAACACCTACAATTGATTATTCTACAGTAAGTGGTTTTCATTTGATGATGTTTGTCAGAGTCTTCAATGGGATGGTTGAGTTCAGTAAGTGTCATTGTTCTTTTGATGTAAAATACGAAAGTAACTGGTGTCACATGACTATAGCATTAACAGCAATGTACTACAGTGGACATTCACGGACCCCTGAAATTCAGAGATGAGACCAGTTGCCCGGGAGGAGTGAGTGTCTCCTGTTTGGCTAGCCATACCCATCATGAATCTTCTTACATACAGACAAAAAATATAATTCTGCACTCTTTATATACATGAACAAACACTGTGTGGAAAGTGCCACTGTCACATAACATCAGGAAAAAGGGTATAATAACACTTAAGTCAAACCCTCCACAGGGAACTTTTTTACGAGCTCCACACTGGTAAGGGAATAAGTGTGATGTTAAGGCATGGTTTGGTCCAGTATTTCTGATCTGATGACTAACATTCAAGCTCTAATGTCAGAAACAATTTTTCAAGGTGATTTTGGTTATATATCATCTTTTGCCTTCTTATCTGTCCTTTGTTACTCCAAAGCTTCGTATCACCACATATGTTAACACATAGTGTTATGCCTCATTGTTTTGGATGGTTCCACGGTAGAGGACAACATTCTGAGACAGTGTGCTTATTAGGTGTTACAGTGAAATAAATATGGTGTGGCGTTAAGCAATTAACAATCAGAATTTTGTCAGATAATGTTTTTACTGTATCACAAATTGTTTTGTTTCTGAGCTTGGAGTTTAGTATCATTAGACATGAGTACTTTCAAAAATTTTTAAGAAAAGGGAGCCAATAAAAAGTGCAGTATATATACTTCAAATTGCTGTAATCTTTATAGATGAAGAATGCTATCATAGAGGAATTAAAGGAACGCCGTCTTCAAGTAAATGACCACACCGTTACCAAGGTGATACAGCTGTACGAAACCAAGACTTCTCGTCACTCGGTCATGATTGTAGGAGGAACAATGTCCGGTAAAAGTGTGGCATGGAGAACGCTTCAAGCTGCTATGACGAGACTGCATAAGAATGGCCAGCCGTACCAAATGGTCAAGGTTGGTAATCCTTCTATATTGGTAGAAAATATTCTCATCATCCTCCAACAGGTGGCGTAGATTATGAGGTGTCATATTTGACTGCTAGCGGAAAGATTCCAGTTTCAAATCACGGTAGTGTTTCGTTATTGCATTTTATTGGTTGTGACCATAGAAACTGAAGATCCTAGTACTGGTAGACATTGGCACATGAAAAGTCCTTGATCTGTTGTAAAGGTGAATATTTCTGTGCATTGTGTCTGGCAGATATCGTCACCATATAAATGAAATAATCTTTTTGTGACATAAATTGAAGCCAAAACCAAAAACCAAACAAAGTCATCCAAAACAAAGTGATAATTGGTTGTGCATTTTTTCAGAATATAAAGATATTTATAACAGATTTGCTGAGAGAAGAAAAATATCTTTCAATTTTTTCCCTACCTGATTTATGAATGAAAAAAAGTCAGATATTCAAATGAGTCATAAAACTTAAATTTTTCCCAAGAAACAAAGATTACTAATGCCATTGTTTATACCTGATAATTTCTGGCAGACTAAGGAAATGAGATTTAGATGTTGCCTGTATAGAATACCAGTTTATCACGGATCATTTTTAGCAAAAGCCAATACCAATTTGGTAGACTAAGAAAATGTGAAATTCATAGATAAAGTTTCATGTCTTGCATTTAGAATGAAGCAAGAGGCTCAATAATGACCACACCAGCATTGACCATTGAGCTTCCCAGCTCTATGATAATTTTTGTCATTTCTTTTTCGTTTGTATTGTAGGATTTCCCCTTGAATCCTAAAGCTTTATCACTCGGAGAGTTGTATGGAGAGTTTGATATTAACACTAATGAATGGACAGATGGTGTGTTATCCAGTGTTATGAGACAGACATGTGCAGGTAAATATGAAGCATTGCAATTGAATTTACAACCAGTCAGATACAATATGCGTTGGCAAGTGGAGTAAGTTTATGAGAAGTCAAACCTGTAGAAAGACCACCTAAGGGAAGACCTTTGTACAAAGGTTACCATTATGTAAAGAATTTATTTTGCCAGAAAGCATAGAAAATTGTTGGAATATAAAAAGCACCCTTAAAAAGCATGTAAACTCTAGTTAAGGGTGACTGGAGAAAGAAATTACTGTATTTGGTTTGATTTTTTTTATTTGTATGAATTTAGCTATTTAAGAGTTAATTTTTTCCCATTTGGATGCATTCCTTTGAATTAGTCACATAAATACATAATATTTAAATGAAACAAAACTCTGGTGAAGAGGTCTAAAGATAAATAGTATTTGGTTTGTTTCCCCTGTCAGTCTGTCATTATTTAGAAAACTTGTTGCTGCCAAGAAAAATTTTTTTTTTTTCAACCACACTATATTTATTTAAGGTATTAGATGCATATCATTTAGCCTATAAGTGTTTAGTTCTTGGTCTAGTTTTAATTGCTTTGTTTTGCTGGTCATTAGATGAGAAACCTGAGGAAAAGTGGCTAGTATTTGATGGTCCAGTTGACACTCTGTGGATTGAGAGCATGAACTCCGTCATGGACGACAACAAGATCCTTACCCTGATTAATGGAGAGAGAATTGCCATGCCAGAACAAGTGTCCTTACTCTTTGAGGTGGCTGATCTAGCAGTAGCTTCCCCTGCCACTGTATCACGTTGTGGTATGGTATTTGCTGACTACCAAGATATTGGGTGGCAACCGTTTGTTGACAGTTGGCTGGAAAAGAAGAAAGACAATAAGGTACAGTATAACTGTTGTGGTCATATTTTAAATTTCATCTACAGAAATTAACCACATCATAAATTTCCCCATTCGGAAGGGTTATGTTTTTCTGCTTATATTGTTGACATTGGATATTATCACAATTTTTGTCCTTAACATCAAGAAATCATAATTGTTGCCTTTTCATCAATCATTTTAAATCTATCATACTTCAGGAAAAACTGTGGACCTTACTCAATTAGGGCCAAGGTCATATCTTAACTTAATGGAAAATTTGACACTCTGTTAGCAATGAGAGTGGTCTCTATGCTTGTTATTCACTTGATAATTGTTCAGTCCCTTTTATCTCAAAGTAGATTTTTTTGTAGTGCTTGTAGCATATATTGACCCATTTTATATCAAATTAATTTCTTTAACTCAGAATTTTTATGTTTTATTTCAGTTGCTTGTTGAGGAGTTGAAGAGATTATTTGATAAGTACCTTACCAAAATCATGGACTTTAAGAAAGAAAACTGTAAGGATTTAGTGCCCATACAGCAGTTGAATGGTGTAACTTCACTGTGCAAATTATTTGATGCCCTAGGAACTCCAGAAAATGGGGTAAGAAAACAAATTTACAGAAAAGTTTATGTTTAATTAAGAAATAACAACTACTTAGCTGTTGTTTATTGTCTTGTAATTCCCGGAGTCATATGAAACAATCAAATAAATTATCAACCAGCCGTCTTGCAGCGTAACATATAGGGAGAAAATCTCAAGTCATATTAAACTGTATTTTGTACATTTTAAGCATTTTGAATTAGAATACTGTAAAAGCATACATATATGACAAAGCAGATTCATAGATTTTGGATAAAAGTTAGATTATTCAGGAAAATCATGTATGTTTGCTGTACAAATATAGGTATTATCACGTGGGATTAAATCCTTCAATTGTGTGCTGCACATAAATTAAGAACAGATTTTTTTAAATTTTATCAAATTATTTGTATCACATAAACTTAATGAAGTCACTGTTGCTGATAAAAAAAAGCCTGAAGTAATACAGCATACTGGTATTCAGAATTCATCTTGACTGTTTTGATTGACAGATTTTTTTTCTTTTATTGTTAAAATTTTAAAAAAATACCGAGTCTGATACATAAACAGCCTCAGAATCTTTTCTTTGCTTTTGCAGGTTGATCCGGCTGACACAGAAAACTTCACAAGGATGGTGGAGCTGTGGTTCCAATTCTGTTTGATCTGGTCCATTTGTTGCTCTGTGGATGAAGACAGCAGGAAGAAGATTGATAACTATATCCGAGAAATGGAGGGCACTTTCCCCAACAAAGACATGATTTATGAATACTTTGTGGACCCCAAAGGCAAAACATGGGTTCACTGGGAAGAAAAATTGAAATCTGGATGGAAATATGTACCAGGGTAAATTTATGTTATCCTTTACTTTCGATCACTCTAGATATACGTTGTTATATTTTGGTTTTTAGCAACAAGGTAGATAAAATGGAATCAAGATTTTCTGTTTGATCTAGCCGTTTTGTTGCTCTGTGGATGAAAACAGCTTGAGGGAGATTGAAAACTATATCTTAGAAATGGAGGACATATCCCCAATAAAGATACACTTTTTTAGGTGATATTTACTTCATGCTTTGATAGTGTATTGTTAGTATTTTCTAATGTGTTCTTTCATTACACCCTTTAATGATTACAAAGTTCATAATTATTTGTATTTTAGTAATTCCCATCTTACTTTCAGGCTAATTGTCCACAACATTGGTGATCAATTACACTGATGGATGTCAGAATCTTAGATTTTCGTTTTTTATCTTTGTGATACTTATTTATAGGTTAAGAACAGTTTGCTGTTTAAATGCAAATTAAGAAAATGAATTTTATTCAAATTCATGACATCTCTTGATCAAATTTTGTTCACTTTTGCATACAGCTTGAAAAATTTATGCCATACTTGCTGTTTTAGCACACCCTTCTTCCGCCTGGTAGTGCCCACCGTGGATACAGTACGTTATCAGTACCTTGTGTCGACACTCGTCAAATCCTTTAATCCAGTCATGATGGTAGGACCAGTGGGTACTGGAAAGACATCGGTGATTGACAGCACTCTTAGTAAACTCGACAGTAAATCCTACAATGTGCTCACTGTCAACATGTCAGCTCAGGTAAGAATTTTTATTAAAAATTATATAATTCAACGTCCTAAAGGATTTTTGCCTTTTTCTCTTCCATATCCCATTTTCTGTGGTAAATTATTTTTACCATTTAATAAAACCATGCAGGTGGTTTAATTTATTTTTTTCAATACAGATGTGTTAGCTGACATTTGGGGAATTTGGCTGCCTTTATTAGAGCCCTTTTGATTAAGATATTCTCAGAAAACATGAAAAGAAGATAAAATTTAATAGTCCTTTTCCTTTGACACCTATATATGTAACTGCTTTATAATCATATCGTTAAAATAGAATAATCCAAGTTGTATTGCTCAGTACTATAATATAAATATTATATTTGACTTCACTAATGTCATAAACAAAGCTTGTAAATACATTTCTTACCATGGGTACAGGACTGAAAGACTTCCTTTTCATTTTAAATCTTGGTCATTCGTAACAATATATTCAGATGAATCAAGCATCTTAATTGATTTAAAACAGACTTCCTCAAACAATGTACAAGATATCATCGAGAGTCGTGTCGAGAAGAGAACCAAAGGAGTGTATGTACCGATAGGTGGCAAGAAGTTACTGACCTTCATGGATGACTTTAACATGCCTGCCAAGGACACATTCGGATCTCAGCCACCACTGGAACTGATCCGACTCTGGCTAGATTATGGATTCTGGTACGACAGAATGAAACAGACACAAAAATACATCAAGGTATGGAAATTCTAATTTAGACATATTTAATTAGGGTCTTAGATATCATCAATATTAAACTACAGTCAAACCTCGTTATCTCGAAGTCGGAAGGACCGTGGAAAATACTTCGAGATATCCGTAGTTCGAGATATCCAAATTTCAAGTTTAGGATCACAAATCTTGCAGTTGTTGATGTGCGCCGATTCATTTGACATTTGTGATTATTATAGTAGATGTATGAGATATACATGTATTTATCAATAAATACGTATGAAGATGTGCATATTTTATTGTTCCTAAATAATTAATCTTATCTCATCATACCTTTTATATTTTATGAATATATAGAGAATATACTCCAAAACTGAAAACGTCATGTTTCCTTTTCAGTAACATCGTAATTTAAATCCAATACTGGATATAACTGTCTTATACTATGCCTAAAACCGAGGACGGGCTAACACGTAAGACAAGATAAAGACACGCGTCATAATTTGATTTAATTACTATTACTTTGCATAAAAATACATAGACATACACACGGATTGGAAATAGTAATAATTAATGAACAGTGTAAAGAAATTTCTTTAAACGCAGGTACAAAAAAGCACTAATTACAGTTAATGTTAATAATCTACTTTTGTGTCGAATTTAATAAGCTATCATCATTTATTAATATTTGGTATAAATAATAGGGTATGCACGGACGCGATCGATTATGTAATTACTGCGGCTTTGTACACCCGACACGGTCAATTGATCACACCACGCGAGCGACCTGTCATTTAGGGTAAACGCCGCGGGGAATATTGTCAATAAGAAGCCAACTTCGAGATAAACCGGGTAAATAAGAACTTCGGGACTTGAAAATGTATTCGAGATAAGCATGGTATTCGACATATCAGTGTTCCACACATCCGGGGACGAATTTAATCAAAATATGAAGGATTTTTGTCGGGACCGACGATCGACTTCGAGATATCCCGGGTATTCGAGATATCAGTGTTCGAGATATCGAAGTTTGACTGTATATCGCATTCTAACACTGTATTAGAGGACATAATCAAAAGTACCACAACTGTCATATCGTAAGACTGCATTGGCTTTTCTTGATTTTTATTGTATTTTGTAATTCTTTATCAAGCATCATATTAGAATGCATATCATTTGTATGTCTATCTGTTGGTTTGTCCCACATTCAGAAAGTTTGCCATGATAGGCAGTTTTTACCACAAGGGGCATAAGTGATTCACAGACACATCTTGATATGATTTCATAAAAGTTGTTTTAAGGGATAAGCAGACACATTTTAAAAATACCATCCGATGTAATTTTGTTGCGACATCTTGTTTGCTTGAACACCACATTATTAAATCAATGAAATCAGTGGGTATGGTTTCAGGCATTTGACATTCAGTCAATGATAGTTGAACCTTGGTAACAATGTTTTTAAATACATGTATTTAGATTAAAAATCAAATTGTATAATTTAGGATATGTTCCTGTTGGCTGCCATGGGACCACCGGGTGGAGGTAGAATGGTAATCTCTAGTCGACTTCAGAGCAGATTCAACCTCATCAACATGACATTCCCCCATGTAAGCATACTTATATTTTTAAGCAAGGTTACCAATGTTATTTACCATATTTGCATCATAAAACTGATGTACATCAAGATTTAATGTTGCTTGAAGCCAGTTTGATATATGAACTCATTAAATATTGATTGGAGAGGAGCAGGCTTGATGTTGTGGTTAACCACTTGACTTGTGGCACAGACGATTTGGGTTCAATTCCCAGATTTTGCTATTATGTAAAAGAGGTCAGTTACCTCCTGCTTTGGTGTCGCGATATGACTGAAAGATTTTTGAAAGCGACATAAAACACCAATCAACCAACCATCTATATCTTGATTGGAGAGACAAACCAAATAACCCACTGTTTTTTGCCTGTGTTTATTCATGTGTGAATTTTTTCTAGCAAAGGAGTGTCTATCAGAAAATGCTCTCATTTGATTTCATCTTATGGTTAAGTTATTGGTATTTTAAATCACTACCAACTATGATCATTTCACATTTAAATTTACCACTATTTTCTGTATTTATTACTTAAATGAAAAGACCTAAGTAGCTTCATGAAAATAATGTTCTGAAGTGCGGTAACTTTGAGCTCAGTATGAAGAGGTGGTTTTAATTCCCTTACAGGATTCCCAAATTAAGAGAATCTTTGGCAGTATGATTAACCAGAAACTGCAAGACTTTGAGGAGGAAGTGAAACCAATCGGAGACATAATGACACAGGCAACCATTGAAATGTACAATGCAGTGGAACAGAAATTCCTGCCTACTCCATCCAAAATCCACTATCTCTTTAACCTTAGAGATATCTCAAAGGTAGTTTATTGTAAAATCATACTTTTTAATCAAATAAGGAAGCAGGTGATCCAAGGCACTTAGCTGAAACTCTGTGTAGTTTTCATTTTTAATGTCTGAGCTGATAGCTTTTAGCAATATTTCTCATTTCTCATTCTCATAACCATAAATGCTTAGTTTTACTTTGAAAAAATGATGATTTTCACAATCAAACTTTGTCTTTAACTTCGATGTCACTATTAAAATCATCGCCAAAAGTCATCAGCCCAGACA
This sequence comes from Pteria penguin, assembly GCA_035048485.1. NCBI lineage: Eukaryota > Metazoa > Mollusca > Bivalvia > Pterioida > Pteriidae > Pteria > Pteria penguin. The sequence continues at coordinate 15,181,887 of CM068583.1, read as the reverse complement.
TTATGATGGACATTTTCAACATCTGCAAGTGGTCAATTCCTGGGGCCACCTACATGTAAATAAAGAAGGGCAGATAAATCTCTTTAGTAAAAATGTCCATACCAGTAAAAGTCTGTGGTTACTTTGAATACCTTAGTTTTATATATGCTTACCTTACATGGTAGAAATATTCCTGGTTGTGGTGGAGAGTAGAAATATTCCTGGTTGTGGTGAAGAGTAGAAATATTCCTGGTTGTGGTGAAGAGTGGAAATATTCCTGGTTGTGGTGAAGAGTAGAAATATTCCTGGTTGTGGTGAAGAGTAGAAATATTCCTGGTTGTGGTGAAGAGTAGAAATATTCCTGGTTGTGGTGGAGAGTAGAAATATTCCTGGTTGTAGTGGAGAGTAGAAATATTCCTGGTTGTGGTGAAGAGTAGTAAGAAACACGATATGTATAGTGTAGAAGATACTTTTAGTAAGAATTGAGACACAAGTGAAAAAATCAACTCCATGAAGAGTAAGTGTTTTTGTTAATTTCCTATAGGTGTTCCAAGGCTTGTTGAGGGCACACAAGGACTTCCATGACACCAGACACGCAATGACAAGATTGTGGATTCATGAATGCTTCAGGTATTGTAATTACATTGCATTTATGAGATCAGGCAACAAGACTGAATATTTTAAGTATATCTGTCGACATTTTGATAGGTATTCAATATAAGATACTTTCCAATAATTATTCGATAACAAGTTTGTTGTTTTCTAGTATATCTTCTGTTCGCACAACACTTCTGTCTGTATATAATCTATTATGAATATTTTTCAGGGTTTTCTCCGACCGTCTGGTAGACGATAAGGATCATGAATCCTTCGTTAACATCATGACAGAAAAACTGGGCTCGTTATTCGATCAGACGTATCACAATATATGCCCCAATAAGCAGCCACCTATATTTGGTAAGTTCACTAATGCATGATATGTGTAAGCAGAAATACAATTGCACTTCAGTGAATTTGCTCTGAGATGATATGTATGCATGAAAATGATTTAGAGAGTATTGAACAAGCATGTTATTAGATATGGTATGATTGTTTTTGAAAAGATTTTGAGATTAAAAGCATTATAGAAACTGATATAAAATTTGAATTTTTCATTAGCTTATACTTTAAAATTCCATCTCCTATATTCACAGTATGCAGATTCTAGACATGATTTGAATTTATGAATTACAGGATAGAGTTTAATACTGTCAAAGAAAATGTTTAACATGTCGACTAATATTGAATTCTTATGTTCTGACTGATTTTGTATTATTAAAGAAGGGTAAAGAAATGATTTGTATGTAGGTGACTACATGAATGCGGACTTGGTGTATGAAGACATCCAAGATGTTAACCAGCTGAAGAAACACATGCTGGACATGCTAGAGGAATACAACAGTACACCTGGCGTAGTCAACATGGACCTAGTGCTGTTCAGGGATGCCATAGAACATGGTTAGTATCAGACATTGTCTTGTTCATGGATGCCATAGAACATAGTTAGTATCAAGCTTAGTACTGTTCAGGGATGTCATAGAACATAGTTAGTATCAGACATTGTCTTTTTCAGAGATGTCATAAAACATGGTTAATATCAGACATTGTCTTGTTCAGAGATGCCATAAAACATGGTTAATATCAGACATTGTCTTGTAGTCTTGTTCATAGGTGCCATAGAACATGGTTTGTACCAGATAATCTTGTTCAGAGATACTATAGAACATATTTGAGATAAGGCTAAGTCTTGTTATGGGGATGCAGTAAAGAGATCATGGTAAGTATTGGAATTGCTCTTGTTCAGGAATGCTATATATCATGGTTAGAATAAGACATAGTCTTGTTCAGGAATACCATAGAACATGATTAGTTTCAGGCTTGGCCTTGTTTTTTGGATGCCATAGAACATGGTTGATATCGGGTTTACTCTTGTTCAGGGATGCTTTTGAATTTTGTTAGTAACAGGTTAAAATTAAGTCATGTTCATGAATTTAATTAATGAAGATGGTTGGTGTCCGGTTTAGCCTCAATCAGGTATACCGTGAAATACTGTAATTACCACTCCTGGTCAGTGATGCCATAGAACATGATTAGTTTCAGACTTGGTCTTGTTCAGACAAACCATAGAACATGTAGGTTTAATCATGTTAAAGGGTGCAATAGATTATGCTTAGTGTCAGGTCATAGTCTTGTTTAGGAATATGGTTAACTTTGGACTTGTTCTTGTTCAGAAACATTGCAGAGCATTATTAGTATTGGCTTAAAGTTTGTTTAGAGCTATCATATCAGTCTTAGATTTTCATACATTTTCTATGACTACATATATTAAATTAAATGATGCATGATAATAAGTAATTGACTATTACTGCAGAAATTGTTTTTTATGTTTAACTATACAGAAGAATATGCTCAATGAATAAATTCTCCTTCCAGTATCCAAGATAGTTCGTGTGATTCGTCAACCTCGAGGCAACATGTTACTGGTGGGAATCGGAGGTAGTGGTAGACAGAGTTTGACCAGACTGGCGTCAAACATCTGTGAATTCAAAGTATTCCAAATAGAAGTGACCAAACATTATAGGAAACAAGAGTTCAGAGATGGTAAGTCTGTATTCATCCTTTTCATGAATGTTTATTATTTATGGATGACATGTTGTAATCAATAATTTTGTTTTAAATAAATCTTCTGAATTATCCCATTAAATTTCCTGTTTCCATCTTCATATCTTTATGCCCCTTCATGTATATAACTGATGCATATTGTAAATAAAAGGACCCATTGCCATCTTTGTGCTTTCCATATTTCTTTTGTATTTTCGTATTTTACATTGGTAAATTTCTTAATATATATATCTTAACATGATATATTTGTTATATGAATCAGCTTGAAATCAAAAGATTCTATCATAAGATAGTGTCTCTATGTTTTATCAGTGGCTAGGATTTCAAACCAGAGCCTGTTTTTAGGACAGTCTTGACTCTTCAGCCATCCATTTTCTTGACAGCAAGTCAATACCATAAACTTTCATATGTAGGACTCTCACAATAAAAGAACAAAATTTTCGAAATTTTAGTGAATACAAATCAAAAAGTCCATAATGCATCATATAGAATATTTAATCTACACACATGTATACCTTTAATATTTAGATCTGAAGAGACTGTACTGGCAGGCTGGCGTAGACAACCAGACTTCTGTCTTCTTGTTCAATGACACCCAGGTGGTAGAGGAATCCTTCCTGGAAGACATTAATAACATACTGAGCAGTGGGGAAGTCCCCAATCTCTATAAACCAGACGAGTTTGAAGAGGTATACTTCAGTGTAATATGTATCTAGAATTAGCAGTGTATGGTAAGACAGCACTGAGTAACATGAATGTGACCATGGATAAAATGGTTATAGCACTAAGTAAAACTTCATAGTACTGGTGTACATGATATAAAACTAAGTGATAACTGGTTTCATTAACGCATGTATACATTAATAAGGCCATCTGATAAGACAAGTACTTATTTTATTTCTAACAATCATAGTCATTGTACATGGTCAACCAAAATGTAGGTCAAATTGTTATATCATAAAACAAACATCAGTAAAGATTTCTTGAAATATCAAAGAGTCAGTGACTGATTAATGCATTTATAAACTTAACTTAAAACATTTTGAAATACTAATTTGAGTTAAATCTTTGGTAAGAGTACAACCTTGTTATGAAATGTTTTCATAATTTGGGATATACATGTATGTAGTGATAATTTGTATTTTTTTCTGGTGAGTGCTTTGTATAATCTATATTTGGTAGTGGAAAACACTGTTTTAAATTGTTTTATGAATGGTTAAGTTTGCATTGGAGAATAAGGATGGCATCAGTGGACAGGGTTGCACTGAGTAACAAATTATTGCAATTAAAAACTGATTACTAGGTAAAAATGTTTGATGTAACAGATGTAATTTTAGATAATTTCATTATGAGTTGTATTGTTCTCAGAATATTCATTTATACAATAGCTAGAGTAAAACCATTCATTCATTTTCTAAAGAATTGCTAAAGCTGTAAAAATTGCATCTCATGTTGATCAGAATTGAAGCGTATCTTTACAATTTTTGGTTATATGAAGCACAGAAAACTATTTTAGCTGAAGCTATGTATATTTCAGTAACTTTTATTATCAACTACTGGTACTGATATTTACTCAATATAAGAAATGTTATTAAGTTTTTTTTATATTAAAAGTCAGTCGTGATTCTCTGGTCCCTTCCCTCACTCAATGCTTACCACTGTTATATAGGTGGAATACGCCTGTGCATGGCATAAAGCAATGCTTACCACTGTTATACAGGTGGAATACGCCTGTGCATGGCATAAAGCAATGCTTACCACTGTTATACAGGTGGAATACGCCTGTGCATGGCATAAAGCAATAATGAAAATCAAGGAAAAGATCATCTGACTCAGCTGCATGACGGATGTCACCATAGAAACGCACTGTTAATAATGTAATAATTTGCAAAAAAAAAAAACAAGAAAAAACCCTCACTTTCTAATAAAGCGTATCATAGTTGCGATGCCAACTTAGATAAGGATGGTAGTTAATTCGTTGGTGTGGTTAAGTTATATTACTGATATTGCTAAGAAAAAATATGATTATTTATATATTATCTCTTCATTCAAATGAATTTGAAATCTGGGATTAAAGGAAACTTTGTAGATGACAGCTTTGGTGTTAACACTTACTAATAAATGTTGGCTTAATTTTAATGTGGAGAAGGAACACACATAAGTGTCTAATATAATACTTAATGTTTGCACAACATTGGATTTAAGAAAATATTTTGCCTCTTTGCTCACATTATTGTTGGTGTGCATATAAAACGACCTTAGCTATTACTCTTTAAATTTGAAGGGAGAGTTTTTATGCTTTTCCATATTTTTTATAATTAAAGGAGGAGATTTTCACACATTTCATAGTTAGAATTCTCAAAAAAATACTCATATAGTTGATGATAATTTTTTAATTTATGATAGTATTTCTAATTTTCTAATAATGAATTTGTTTCAACATTTGAAAGTAAAGTAGCGTGTAATATGCTTTCACTTTCTGTTAGAATTTTTAATTTCTTCTTTGTTATTGTATTTTCAATACATGTATTACATATTTCAGTGTAGTATATATTTATGCTTATGTTTGCTTACAACTAATTTTACATTTTTGGTGCGTGGGCAAAGAGGCAAAAAATCTATAAATAGAATGTATAGAAATAGAAGACAGACAGAAGGTGTACATCAATAGTTTAGTATGCTAGCAAGCACTTGCAGCAATGACATGTTGGTTCTATCTTCAGGGACTCAGAAATCCCCAATAGAGATATTCTCATAAGTATTAAATCTATGAGATAAAAGGGGTAATCCTTGTTCAATATATATTACAACTTTAAATTCTTGGTTTGATGTCTGGATTTTCATGTTTGTCAGTAAATTTGTTCTTTCCAATTATCATTCTTACATTTCCAAGTAATTGTTCAGGTTTTGAAAAAGGAAAAATCAATACTATATAATTAAAAATGAGTAGATATAAATTCCACTCTTGATTAGTTACACCAATACATGTATTAATCTTAGACAGGAATTTGATTATTTGTCATCCACATTTCCAAAATCTGAGTCCTTCAAGAACACTAATAGAGCATGTCATCACTGCCAGTTGTAAATGTCTAGTACTAGCTATAGAATTACTGATATGTGCATCTTGTGTTTGAATTGTGCCCCAGGTGCGAAATGCTCTGACGGATGTGGCCAAGAAAGAAGGCATCGAAGATAGCCCGCAGAGCATATTTGCATTCCTGATTGACCGAGTGAGAGCCAATCTACACATTGTGCTGTGTATGAGTCCAGTCGGAGAGCCATTCAGGTGAGAAACGAATTATGGAATTATATGAAGTAAATTGCATTTCAAAATATGAACAATTCTTAGAAAGCATGGAAATTTTTTGTTTGATGTCTTGCTAAAGGCACTGTCTGCAGAAATCAGGTTAAGGTCTTTATAAAATTGAAAATTTTAACAATTTTAACCCACAAGATGAGATATGCTGTTTTCTGTTATCTGTGGATTATAACAGCAGAATATATATTTCATTTGATGTATATGAAGATGGGAATTTAATCTGTCATTTTCATAAATTATATCTAAATTCTCTCAATGGTGCTGTCTTTTGGATGAGACAGTAAAAACTGAGGTCCCGTGTCACGGTAGGCATGGCACGTAAAAGATCCCTCACTGCTTCGGGTTTAAATTAAATAATCGTGGAGTGACATAAAACAATATTCAATCTCTTAATGATGATTTTATATTCGGATTTCTTTTTTCTGTATGTTGATAACAACTCTTTCTAGCTTACAGAGATTTTGACAAATAGGTGTCACCAATTAGCTTGTTGATATATTTATCCAATGTTTTTGCTAGATTTTTAGTTTAATAAACTTATTTTATTTAGTTTGATTACTTATAAACACCAGATAGTTTCAAAATCAGATTTTTTTTTTCTTTTCATTAGAGAGAAAAATATTACCCCAAAATGAATGTGGTAATTGGACACAGTCCTTAATTCTTGGTCTCGTCTAAATAAACTCTAAAGTCATTATGTAATAACAGGACAAATTCATAATGCTAAAATTACAGATAATAATGACAATTTCCAGATACCTTGAAAAATGAAATAAAATTCATTCAAATTCAAGTCTTGGTATTCATTGAAACTTGTATATGTTTGTTATACACTGTTTTGCAAGAACAAATTTCATCAATCACATCTGAGGTATGCTGGGATGGAAAACACATTATACTAGAAAACAAATATATTATATTAATCAGATAAAGGGACATTGTCTCAGATGTGTTTATTACTTATACAGTAGATAGATGTAAATGTGTGCTTTTATATTGTAGCTTTGAAAGTTTTAACAGCGATAAAGTGTAAAAACTCTATATACAAGTAGAATCTTTATGTTTTTTATTTATATTTGTAGCAAAGCATTTTGTAGAAAGTTAAATGTTGTACTGTGCATAATAACAATTAAAATTTATTGTAATCAGTTACGCATTATATAAGATAATGACCATTTAAAACAACATTGACATAACAATCTCTATAAACACTAATAAAGTAAATTAAACTCATTTAATCTGGTAGAAATTACAAGTTAATCAACCGAATACTTGAAAGATTACATAATGTATTAATAAATTTTGTTAAAAGGTTACAGGTCAGAGAGATGTATGAGAACGGGTAATTGTAAAATCAAACTGAACTCGGGGAATGTGTCAAAGTAAACAAATGATGACACATCTGAGTTACAGTCACTGATACCTGAGCTGTGTTCATCACTCTGCCTTGTAGTCTTTCAAATAGGTGAAATTAATAAAAATCGATAATAAAATCATTCTTTAAATCCTGAAATTTTGAAAAATTTGAATATGTTGAAGTTTGAGAATCATCATTTCTTTATGTAATTTAAAGGAATCGTATTCGTATGTACCCAGCATTTGTGAATTGTACAACAATTGACTGGTTCAGTGAGTGGCCACAGGAGGCGCTGTTGGAAGTGGCAGATAGATATCTGCAAGACCTCAACATGGGAACTGATGATGAGGTATGGATTAAACATATATCATTTTGCAACTATTTTACGGTTCTATCTTAATGGTATGAACACGATTGTGATAATATGTAGGTATATGTAGGATTTTAATTGCATTTCAAGAGAGCTCCCTTTAAATAACAAAATTTTTAAAAAAAATTGAATCAAATAACACCCTTCCTCCTTCTTAAAAAAAATCAGAAAAAAGAGCAGGACAGTTTTTGAAATCTGTACCATTTGCATTGTTGTATCAATTTTGTGTTATTTGTAATTTACATTACAGATGCCAGTTTGATATAGATAAACAAAATGCTTTTCTTTTTTTTCAGGAAAAATTAAAACCTTCTTTGGCTCAAATGTTTTCTCTCATGCACAAATCAGTTTCTGTGTATTCCAAGAAAATGTTGCTGGAGTTGATGAGACACAATTATGTCACCCCAACCAACTACCTAGAATTGGTCTCCGGTTATAAAAAGTAAGAGCTTACATGTGGATGAAACGCTTTAATTTATATACCCAAATTCCTTTAGAAAATTGAGATGGAGAAATAGTATGTTTCTGTTTAATTACTTACCATTTAGTAAAAGAAAATGGTCTTGGTAGTTGTCATTGGATCAAATGTAGCACTACACTTGATGGAGATCTCTCTCTGTAGCATCTTCCACTGAGCTCTCTGGTTTCACTTCTTGAATATAGTGTTATGAAGGCAATCATCACCATATAATGAAATATTATGGTTTGGCAATAAATGACAAATCAACAAAAAACTTATTTTGTGAAAATTAGTGATACAAATTCTGGAAGTCAGACTCCTCAATGTTTTTCATATCATCTTTTCCAGGAACGATTAGAGATAGACCTATTACCAAATACTTATTTCTTCTTTCACCATCATGTATATACATTGTACGCTACTGTGAAAGAATATATTTTTTGATGCAGTATTCTATCAATTTCTAAATGAATTGTCAGCTTTTGGTGTATTTACCTTATTCATTTCTCTATCCCTTTAGGCTACTGTTTTCCAAGAACAAAGAGCTAGGAGATGCTAGAGACAAACTTAAAAATGGTCTGAGCAAGATTGATGACACCAGACAGAAAGTAGAGAAAATGTCCGTCGAGCTGGAAGATGCCAAGTTAAAGGTGGTCCAGTTCCAGAAACAGTGTGATGAATATTTAGTCATCATTGTGCAACAGAAGCGAGAAGCAGACGAACAACAGAAGGTATGCTATCAATTGGTGACATGTTGTATTACTCAGAGTTACAGGGTATATGAAGTTTTGTTGATGTCTATAGGAGTTTTAATGTAATGTTTTTTTTTATATCTATATATTGATTCATGATATTAAAATAAAGAGCATGGTGGTTGTGTAAAGTAAAGCTTATTGCTAGCATTCACTATCTATCGGCTCTGTAAGGCAAGTGAGAATGGCTGCATGCCAATGGTACCTGTTGAGATTTACTTGGTTTCTATACTACTAAACACTGGCCATCACCATGTTGGCAGAATAATGGTAATGTAGCATTCAGTCACAAATGAACATGGTCATAAAGTAGCTTACGAATGATATACATGTAGGTAATAAGACAAGTCAGATTTTCAGGCAGTTATAATATGAAAGATTGTGATTACTGATTGACCGTTTTGACTCATGCTTTTTATAAACATCATTCTTTGTTCTCCAGTTAGGCAGAAAATCTGTCCAAGTTTAGAACAAAATATTTGGTAGGTGACTAAAATACAAATGGAATGAGTATTGTGTGTCGGGAAGAAAAAAAAGTTAATACTTTGTATAGAATATTCATATTATGAAAGATGTAATTTTCACTATTTAGGACAGGTGATTGCTTAATACAGGTGGTCTTTGCGGGAGGTAGAGTTTGATTGTATTTCTAAATGAAGAAGGAATACATTGCTTCGGGTATTTCAACCTTTTTTTTTTGTTTCTTTCAGTCTGTAGCACAGAAGAGTGAGAGAATTGCAGAAGAAGAGACCAAGTGTCAACACATGGCTGATTTAGCACAGCATGATTTGGATGAAGCTCTCCCTGCACTACAGGAAGCAATTGCTGTATGTATATTATATATGTGTAAAACTAAGTGTATTAATTCTGTGTCAAAATTACACTGAATAATTATTCAGATCACTGTTGTATCAGCACTGATGTATCTTTAACTAGCAGTATACTGGGTCAGAATTTAATCGTATTGATAGAGTTATAAATATCATAGCACTTTATAGTAAAATTTGTATTGCTGAGCGGCCAGAGGTAATTATTCTTTTCACTTGTAGGCGTTGGAATCTTTGAACAAGAAAGACATGACTGAGATCAAGTCATATGGTCGACCTCCTGCCTTAGTAGAAAAGGTCATGGAAGCAGTCATGATCCTTAGGGGAAGTGACCCAACCTGGGCAGAGGCCAAGAGACAACTTGGTAAGATCTGCCATTTACAGTTTCTTAAGCACAAGATTTAATTCTATACAGACAGGTATTAAGTATTGAATTCAAACTTAATTCAGAATACATTTATGCATATATTTAATTATGGCACAGTCGTCTTGATTGGTCAGGTGACAGAGCTACTGTAGCATTTCTTCTGCATTGACCTGGCATTAAACTCAAACGAGGGCAAATCTTGACAGTTTATCTACCAAAGAAATTGATGGTTCTCTCTGTGTACTATTTCTTTTGTCTTACACCCCCCCCCCCTTCTCCATATTATTTGATTTGAATCATAAATGTTAAATACTTTTGGTGTGGTGATGTTTCGCCAGTAAGTAAACAAGAGGAGTTAATGATGTAGTACATTGAATACATTGATACATTGTATGTATATGTACACTTAGAGTAAGTAGAATTTCTTACTCTCTAGGTGACCAGAACTTCATTAAACAGCTCATGAACTTTGACAAAGACAACATTACTGATCGTGTGCTGAAGAAAATTGGAGGATATTGCTCACAATCGGACTTTCAACCAGACATTATCGGACGAGTGTCGTCAGCTGCAAAGTCATTATGTATGTGGGTCAGAGCTATGGAGGTGTATGGGCGTGTGTACAGAGTTGTAGAACCAAAGAAACAGAGACTGAATGCAGCCATGTCACAACTGAAAGAGAAACAAGATGCTTTAGCGGATGCTAAAGCAAAACTGGCGGAGGTACTTTTGTAAACACATGTATTTCTAAATTGAAATAAAGACAACATGGTAGAATGATGTATCATTCAGGCTTGTGATAGGGTTCACCAGGTATATGTGTCCGCTTCGAGTTTTACATAATGCCTGATTCTTTCACGAGAAGAGATTCAAAACATTCCAAATTGTTATGGGGTATGACTTTGGTTTTATTGTAAGAGATAATGCAAATCTTCAGTCATATTTTACTTATACTGTTATAAACATATAAATATCAGTATTTGAATTCACTGGAGAAGCATACCTAAATGAAATACATGTATTCTAAATTATCGCTTTCGGCAATAATCATTGTAAACCAAAAAATAGAAAAATAAGATTTTACTTAGAAACTGAAGATAAATCCAAAGAAGTATACCCCATGCAAAAGTTACTTGTTTGGATCACCTCAGCATTTGTGAGTAAACCCCATTGAGGAATTCACAGGATGAATTCTGACCGAATATTGTATTGAGTATATGTCCATTGAAAAATGTGTTATTAGGGAACTTATGTATAAAACTATTCAGGTTTTCAATATTCTGATGACGGATTGTCTGTTTCAAGGTTGAAGCCAAGATGGCTGAGCTTAAGAAGCAGTATGATGAGAAGTTGGCTCAGAAAGAAGAATTAAAGAGGAAAGCAGAACATACAGAGCTTATGTTAGACAGGGCAGCTAAACTAGTGTCTGGTCTGGCAGGGGAGAGAATCAGATGGGAAGAAACTGTCACAGTATGAATTATACCATATAAATTTTATCCATTCTGTATATAAATTCAAAACAGTTTTCTTTTTATGTAGGATTTCTACATTTAAATAACCAGTATTATTCTACAAAACAGTTTAAAATATCAACAACTTTCTCTTCATAGAGTAAATCAGCATTTCATCAATTTGTGCTAAAATTTAGTCTTGTTGGATTAGCAGAAAAACAGTAACATGATTAATTCTTCTGATAAGTATTCTGTTATTTTGATGATCATTGCTCATTGAAATAAAAAATTTAAAAAGTTCAATAAGTTCGATTGTATTCTTGAGGACAAAACCCTAAGATCAATATATTCATGGTTTTATTTATAGAGCTTAACTGAGAGAATTGGCTACTTGCCAGGAGATTGTTTAATGGCAGCAGCTTTCATGTCCTACATGGGGCCGTTCTTATCAGAGTACAGAGAGGAAATGGTCAACAAAAAATGGCTTGTAGAAGTAAACAAACTGGCCATACCATGTGCTCCAGATTTCTCATTCTGTAACTTTATGGCTAAGCCAACACAAGTGCGTGATTGGAATATTCAAGGGTTGCCAAGTGATGGTTTCTCCACAGAGAATGGTGTCATAGTGACATCCGCTAGCCGCTGGCCTCTCATGGTGGATCCTCAAGGTCAAGCCATCAAGTGGATTAAGAATATGGAGGCATCTAGGGTAATTATCATGGGAGAATTTCATTTATAATCTGTTTGTATAATCTGTCTGAAACTTAAACCATCATGATGAATTATTTAGACATCGTGCTTTAAGTTGATTTTCTCCCAGATTACATAGATCTGACCTACCCCAGTGAGTAGCATTTTTTGCTTGACAGTGTTCTATTTGTTACATTATGTAATAAATCCAAGATTCCATGAAACGGCACACATTGGCACATACAGGACTCTTCACTACTTCTTTGGATGGGACCTTGCATAGGTTGAAATTTCAGTGCGGTGCCTCAGACAGATGCCGTAGCCATATGAGTGAAACTATCTTGGCATGGTGTAAAACAACAAAATAAACAAATTCACATCAAAATTAAAATATTATGCTAGGGATCAGAAGCTGAGTAAGGTAAAGCATGGGATTGAACTCGATGTAGCCTTCACCTCTGTTAAGTCTTGGTATAATCCTTGTTTGGAAAAGTGCATCAATTTACTTGTAAAAGAGAGTTGTATTCCCTTGGCACTATGGAATGCTCCACCATTTGACACTAGCTGGTACCATACAGGTGGAAGATAATGTTGGTGCGGTATCAAACAGCTTTCATATTTAATTAGCATGTCATGTATTTAAGAAGTGAAGTGGAAGGTAGTCTTATGTATGTGCTATTTAGCTTGAACTTTTACTGATAAAACTTATCATGATTTTAAAAAAGATGTATGAGAAAGGATAATATGATGTTTTTTAAGAAAAAGAGGCAAATTGGATTACATGTATCAATGTATCTAATTTTTGCCATAATATTATTATCATTTTTGTTTTAATCTTCTCTGCTTGGATGTAAGTTTTTTGAAATTACATTCTCTTGTTATATTAGGGTTTGAAAGTGATAGATCTGCAGCAGTCAGACTACATGAGGGTACTTGAGGGAGCTATACAGTTTGGTATACCAGTTGTATTACAGAATGTACAAGAATCCCTGGATCCTTCCCTGGATCCTGTCCTCAATAAATCACTCATGAGAATAGGTATTTATATCACTGAACAAATTCTCTCAAATATATTCTTAACTGAACATGTTGTGATAGAAAATTAACCACTTTTGTTTAGTTTTAAGCCTATTTGAATAGTCTGAGAGAAATGTCAGAGAAAATTTTTTAAATTCTCAAATAAACTTTGCCTTTGTACGGTTATTGAACTCTGGTTTAATTCAAGTCAGATTTTTAATAGTGTTGTGATAAAGTTATTATGATTATTATATATTTTCGATAAATTTTTCAGGTGGGGCATACATGATCAAGCTCGGGGACAAAGAAATTGAATATAATCCAGAATTTAGATTCTACATAACAACAAAACTGAGCAACCCTCACTACACTCCTGAAATCTCGACCAAGACCACCATCGTCAACTTTGCTGTCAAAGAGCAAGGTGAGGCTCACAATACATGTACTGCAAAAAAATCATACGAAGAAAAAAAAAGTTTTTATGTTCAAGTTGGTAATTATGACCCCGGATCAATAAATCGGGGGCATACTGTCTGTCTTTCTGTTTGTCTGTCTGTATGTTTGTCTGTCAGTCAACTTTAACCTTGGCCATAACTTTTGAACCGTGAGGGATAGAGACTTCATATTTCACATGCGTACTCAACTAATGAAGTAACAAATGGCACCAAGGTCGATGACCATTTGACCTTGACAATGACCTTCGCACTAAAAATAACTTTTTGGACTTTTTTGCATTCGTTATATGTATTGTGATAAGGTTATATTGTATTTCATGTTATTTAATATTCTATTGGTCTAATGTTAGGTCTTGAAGCTCAGTTATTGGGTATTGTCGTGAGGAAAGAGAGACCAGATCTAGAGGAACAGAAAGACAGCTTGGTCAGAAGTATTGCTGCTGGAAAGAAAAAACTGGAAGAACTTGAAGATGAAATTCTCAGGTACTCAATACATTTTTGAATTGATTTATCATTTTCATTATCTTTACAAATATAACTCTCCACAAGTATTTTGAATGTTAGAAATATTTCTTCTTGTGTTGTTCTGAATGAGAGAAGACCTGTAATTATATACATCGATCTAATATTGTACAAATTATGTAAAGATTATGGAAACCCTGAATGAATGTTAGAATACTCATATATATGTGATGAATTTACTTTCCCATTAGATTACTCAATGAAACCAAGGGTTCCTTGCTGGATGATGTACAACTTGTGAACACATTACAGACATCTAAGGTTACATCTCAAGAAGTGACAGAGCAGTTAACCATCTCTGAGGCCACAGAGGTCAAGATTGATGCTGCCAGAGAAGTAAATACTTTACTATGTCTAACATCTGCTTGACTATGTTATATAGACAGTTCTAGTTCTAGTGTTGTGGGTCTGTCCGCATATTGATAACATGATACAGACCATACCATTCAGGCTAGGACTTTTAAACTTGGTACACTTATTTCTTATGGCAAGAGGACAAATTCTATTGATATTCAATATTACGGTCAAAGGTCAAGGTCATTTTGGGGGAAGAAATAACAAATTTTTGATAATGCAACTTATAAACAAAGTACAGACCAAACTGTTTATGTTAGAACTTTTAAACTTTGCACACTTACCAGTATTTTTTTTGACTGGAGGATGAAACCTTTTGATTTTCAAGGTGAAAGGGGGAATGTTTCCATACTTTCAAATTTCATCCCTTCAAACTAAGCGACAGGCTAGACGTTGCTCTTGTTCTGCATCATTTCTTGTAATTTGTCATAGATTATTGTTTATAAATTTCGATTGAAATGTAGAGTGACGTTGAAAGACATTTCAAACAACATAGCATTGAATTCTATCATAATATTAAGAACTAAGAATATTTTTGCTTATCTAAAAATTTTTGTTTTCTTCTCAACATCAGATATATTCATGAAAACCATTTCTTGAAACAGGGTTATAGACCATCAGCACAGAGAGCCTCTATTCTGTTCTTCGTACTGAATGACATGGGACGTATAGATCCTATGTACCAGTTTTCACTTGATGCATACATCGAGCTTTTCCTTATGTCTATTGATAAAAGCCAGAGGAGCTCCAAATTGGATGAGAGAATCCAGAATTTGAATGATTACCATACATATGCTGTTTACAGGTACGATATATAGTCATAATTTTGATTTTGAAACATCTTCGTTTGCGGTGTCAGTATTCTAAAGTTCAAAATATATGTATTACATACCATTGTTAATATAGTTTCAGTGCAAGGGGTCTTGTCAAATATATTTAATGTTCATTAAGTTTTACATTGTTTTTTTTTAAACATTATAATATGAAGATCTTGTGTGTGTATAGGCCATTTCAGTATGGTGGTTTGTCTGCCCTTGATTAGAACTCTCTTGCTTTCTACATTACAGGGTGAGGGATATAAAGTTGACTGCTACTTGAGTGGTTATCTCTCCTCGTCAGTTTACCATACAAATGAAAAAAAAGTAAATTTAATCAACAACTTTTATACCATTCCTTTTCTACTTCTGCAGACTGCTTTAATAAACTCACTTTATTGAAATGGCCTATTGCTGCTGCTCTAGACTTATTTTGTCAAGAATTGGAAATTTTAGGAAAAAATGATAAAAATTGTATTCATATGGTAAAAAGAAAATCGAAAAATCATGGTGGATACATTTTATCGTTGTGACTTTGATAAACATTTAAGAAAAACAACTAAATGCTTGATATCATTTATTAGTTTACTTAGATTTATTTGACAATATTATTTTTAGATTCACTTGCCGAGGTCTTTTTGAGAAGCACAAGCTCCTTTTCTCCTTCCAAATGTGTGCCAAGATTTTAGAGGCAGCCAACAAAATCAATATGGATGAGTACAACTTCTTCCTCAGAGGTGGTGTTGTAAGTGGAAAATATATTCATAATCAAATTTTAGCATCAGATATATGAAAAAAAAAACAGTATTAGATTAATGACAAATCAATGGGAAACATTCATCAAGAAGTATATAAAATTGGTTTTCTAGATTAATAGTTGAATATCATTATGCCAAAGTGAACAAATATTTTTACCTAAAGCTTTTTTTCCAAAAATCTTGAGGTCACCAATGCAAAACTATTTTTGGCCACTATTTTTTTAATTGTAACACAAAGTGTTACACTGTTATGGACCCGGGTCATGGGCGCTGCCATATTGGGATTCACCCCTTTGCTCATGTATTCCTACACTCAGTGAAATAGGTCTATGATTATGTGCATTGAATTTGCAAATATTCATGAACATTTGATACTTCTGGTATGTGAATAACTACATATTCAGCAAATTATTTAGGAAGATGTATGGAAAGTCTATACCAGAGCTGAACAAACACGATGATTATTTTTGAAATTAACTGGCATGTAACCTATGTTTTCATTCAGTAGTTGATTACTACGCACTGATCGCACATTTTCGGGCCTTTCCATCGGCCCTTGCCAACCACAATAACAACATGCTTTGATGACGTTATGCCGAAAAATTGATGTTTTACTTGATTAAAGTGGGACAGCAGACTGTATAAGTTAAATTTTTTCCTTTCCGTATTGTAAACATTCTGCGTAAGTTTCACCAGAGCTGGGTATTAAATTGCCCCCCTTTCCAAATTCTGCGTTGCTAAGGGACGAATAGCGTCATGTATAAAATTCTTCCGAGAAACGAATTGATATTTAGTGCACCGACATAAGAAGTTTCTTGGGTTTCATATTCTTAAAATTCCATGATGAAATTATTAATCACAAATTGATTCATACATGAGTGACTTGACATAGCATCGTAAACAGCTGAACAGGCAGATTTCAAATCTCATTTGCTTCGGCGCGGCGAGATGAAAAAACATGATGGAAAGCATGTTGCACGGTGGTACGCACGTATGTCATGTACGTTGTCAGATTTGTTGGTTTAACTTGATTGTAATAATTGTGCACATGAGTGGTAGAACTTGCAAATTGTCCTTGATATGAGATTTAAGATGGACGTTAAGAACAGTGAACGAAGTTGATTCAGACAGAATTTTTGATAGTTGGAGTCAGAGGCAATGTGGACAAAGTCAAAGAGTAGGTATAATGACTTTTAAATTTGAGGACGGTATATCGTGGTTATACATGTCGAACGCTAATGTGTGGACCAATTTGAATTATCAAAACAAAACAAGTGAATTAGAATGTCTTTTTAACATCACTTTTTGTCCCCCACTTTTGTGAAAGCAAGGGGACATAACATCTCATAATACTCATTCCTCCATCTGTCAGTCTGTCACAGAAACTTTAACCAGGGCAATAACTTTTGATCCAGTAGGGGTACAACTTCACAAATAGATTTCTTGTGATGAGACTTTCCATTTAAGATAATTACTTTTGACATCTTGGAATTCTTTTGAATTCACTTAGTGGCATAGTTAGCCTTTTAGAGTACCTCAATTCTGTACAAGCTACAAGTACCAAACCAAACTTACACTAATTAATTATTCATCTTGCAGACTCGAAAACATGTTTCAAGCTGTACCTGACATTTTTTGTCACCCGCCTTTTGTGAAAACATTGGGACATGAAATCTCATTTGTCTGTCCATCTGTCTCTCTGTCTGTCTGTTACAAAAACTTTAACCTTGGTCATAACGTAGGGCCATCATATCTGGCATGTTTGTGCCTAGTTGCAATACCTTTCCTGTATCTGTAGATATGCACAACAATGACAATGTCACAGATCGCTGCACCCTTACTGTTAGAGCGTCAAAAGCAGGGGACCACAACTCTCTGAATTTGCTTGTTCTATTTGAGTCATTTTGGTATCCTGTTTTGGGCACAAGTATCTCAGTTATGGACAGTACAAGTACCAAAGTTGCACCAGTGATTCATCTATGGGATGCACACTAGAGTACCTAGTTCGATTGCTTCATGTGACAGTTTTCCACTTCAGTGATTTGGTTAACCTGTTGGGGGTACCTCAGTTTGGGACTAACTAGTAAAAATAAAAGACTTCTGACTTGGCCGTATGCCAAGTCAGCTCAACTGAACAGTGTGTGAAAATTCCCAAACTTGTGCTAATGGTTCATCTTGGGATGCAGACTTGAATGCAAGCTTCGTATAACTATTCCCACTTCAGTTTTGTTTCATTATAAGAAAATTGATTAGAATAACTCAATAATGATTCAAGAATCATTTTGAATTTGTGCCGTTCATTGTAAGAATGAAACTTGTCCTGAATTAAGGGGGTAGTCTGGTGAACTAGTAAGAAGAATTAAAATCTACAACTGGCTGTTTCATGCATATTCTATAAGAACAGACAAAGGTAGATTAATAATAACAAAAATGTATGTTATGGAGCAAATTATTGTACTAGAATCAATGCAAATTAATACTGTTTCATGCCCATTTCGATATAGAGAAATGTCATTTTAGAGCAATTTATATTTTTTTTTTTCACAAATATGACACGGAAAAGTTTGGGTTTTTTTATTTTGGTAGATAAACTTATGAATTGATACTGATTGATTGAAAAAATAACAAGGATTAGGGAAAGCTCTGACAACTTGCGAAGCCTTTCATAGAGGCTATAGTAATTAAACAAACCTTCTAAAATGATGACAATTTCACAAAAAGTACACTTATTTGATAATTTCTGTAATCTGCATCACTGTGATATTACACTGTAATGTGCAATGGTCTGTCATAAGTCAAAACTACATAAAATTACAATAGGTAATGGAGCATTTTACAAAGAAATTTGATAGATATTGCACCCTCCCCCCATTTTGCTATAACCTCATTTGTGTGTAATATATATTGAATGAAATATTTCCTTTTCATGATCAAGAAAGGAATTGATTTGTATATATATAAGCTTCAAATGACATTTCAAATTAAAACCATATTTAGATTCGATATAATCAAAACATATAAACACATTAATGCCCTCCCCCCTTTTAGGAGGATGGAGTCTATTTGGAAAACAAGTACATATATTTCCTTGAAAAATCTGCCTTTGTGGTACATATATACATGTAACTACTTCAATGAATATGTCAGTAACAACATCGTAGTATTATTTAAAAGTTTAAAATGTCTTCTTTTTAATGATATCTAAATCATGCCTCTTCTGTGAACAAGTCCGGAGATATAATGGCTCAAAGACACCATACTTTTCAACAGACAGCATATACAGCATGTGCGACGATATCATGTCATTAAGACGTAACGTCTCAATGACATCATCCTCTACTGCATAATGTAAATCTGCAGCCCTTTTCAAATACGTTAGCACTCTGAGGATTAAAAATAAAAACCCTCTCTTGTTCATTGAATTTAGTTTTGATTGTTTCAAGATAATTAAATATACTGGCCTTCGCTTTTAGTTGACTATCTTGTGTTTTTTTTTGGTTTTAAAATATTTTACTTTTCCCATTTCGTATTTGCCGGCATAGAGATCTATATCAGCATTGTCGATTGCTAGAGTAACGGAAATCGGTATGTCGTAAACAAGTTTTGGGCAATAGAATAACTCTAAAAACGGTTTTCTTCAATATCACATCATAATTTACAAACACATGCATAATAGACAAATTATTGAATATTACTTCCGTATTTTCTATCATGACTAAAACTGTTACATCATCGTGACAGTACGAGTTACCTCCCGTTAGGCAGATTACTTTTAGGCGTAAATCGCTCACCAGACTACATCCTTGATACTATTGATAAAACGATTTCCTTTTCATCTTCATATGAGTGTTACTCAGGACCTTCAGTCCTTTGATTATTCATATTATAAGATGATTATTTCCAGCATAGGAATTTTTGCTTTGTATAGCAAGGGGTAGGCTTGGTGTAGTGGTTACCTCTCCACCATTGTTGTGATGGGACAGAAAAATTGTTGAAAACCATTATCAATCAACCGAATTTATGCTAAGTTAAATAAAAAGCATGTTCTTTGATAAGTAAATGAAATTGAGAATGCATTTTGTGTAAAAGACAGTGACCTTGTATTAAAGACATTCTGAATAGAAATTACATTACATTCCTTTATACTATGCAGGTTTTGGATAGAGAGAACCAGATGGACAACCCATGTTCTGGCTGGCTCAGTGACGTCGCTTGGGACAATATCACAGAACTAGAGAAACTGACAAACTTCCACGGCATTATCACATCATTTGAGCAGTATCCTCGAGATTGGAACATTTGGTACACATCAGATACTCCTGAGACAGCCCCTCTGCCTGGTGAGTCTCTGTTGAGATCGTTATATAGTAGGATAGTACCTATTGTAATTTATATAGATATTGACTATATACATGAATAAAATACAAGGATGAATAATAATTGCTAACACACAATGATACTTCAAACATTCCATTTCAAAAAAATTTGTTTATTAAGTACATTCTGTATTTGTATTTTTAAGTGCTTTGCTCACAGTATAACACTTCATGACATTTATTCTTGGGTTTTTGCCTTGAAAACCTCAACAATGTGTAAAACTTTTGCAGCTATTTTTCTAAGTTTCCTAGCAGTATTACATGATATATTCTCTTTACAGGGGAGTGGGACAATGCTTGTAATGAGCTACAGAGAATGTTGATTGTACGGTCCCTGAGACCTGATCGAGTGTCATTCTGTGCCACCTCATTCATCATCAACAACCTCGGTTCACGGTTCACAGAACCTCCGGTGCTGAACATGCAGTCGGTTGTAGAGGATTCCACCACTAGGACACCACTTATCTTTGTCCTGTCACCTGGTGTGGTAAGTGCTGCATTTTCATATAGGTTAACATAAAATGCTGATATATTTATCAAGAGTAAGTTTCAAAAGTGTTGGGTATATTAATGGGGTTTTTTTTAATTTTCTGATGCTACTTTATAAACCAGCAGAAGTCTTACAAAATTTTCAAAGATTTTTCATAATTTTAACCTTGATAGATTATGACTTTAGTCAGAATATGCAGAATATGAAATGTTTTGTTGTATAGGATCGAAAATAGCATCATTGGTATGATTATTTCCAGTTCAGGTTCCCCCTATTTGCAAATATGAGGTTAATAGTTATAAAAATCATGAACAATTTTATGAGAACTTTGATGAAATGACCTGCAGAAATTGTTGACTTTCATCTTTGGGACTTTTAACAGGTAAACAGACACTCTGATTTTAATTATAGTGGTGTTGGTCAAAGGAAAATTCATTGTTAAGCACTATGAAATATCCTAAGACAATAATAATTCTGGGGAAAAAGAAATGCAGAATTATCTTTCTTGATTCAAAATTGTGATACCGGTTTTATAATTAGAGTTATCTTTCTTAGGATAAAATTTTCAAAACATCTTTTCCTGGCCTTGTTTCTCTAATGATATCCAAGGGGCATGCTTGGTGTAGTGGTTAAGCGCTTGGCTTACAGCGCCGACGATCCGGGTTCAATTCCCACTATGTTTAATAAGAGGTTAGTTACCTCCTGCTTCCATGTTGCAATAATACTGAAAAATTTTGAAAGCGACGTTTATCACCAGTCAACCAACCAACTAATAATATCCATCCTCATTGATATTTAGTCAGATTTATAGCTTAGTATATATTTCTTCACAGGACCCAACCAGTTCTTTAATTCAGCTATCAGAGTCCAGTGGAATGGCACAGAGATTCTACTCCCTGTCTCTAGGTCAAGGTCAAGCACCTATAGCTACTAGAATGATTAAGCAAGGAGTCAGAGAGGTAAATATTTGTTACAGAGAGTAAAGATTCTTCTGGAATAACATCTATTAGATTCATTAGAAATGTTGATTGCATAACCAAAGAAGTGTTTTGTACATTATGAAATATTGAGTAAATTTACTATTCATATCATATTTTTCATGAAGGATTGTAAAACCTTAAATGTGAAATTGCCCGAATGTTGAATATCTAAATATTCCATATTAGTATGTTATTACCATTGATTTGAAAAGCATGATGACAGTTTGATACCATTTTCTAGGGTAACTGGGTGTTCTTGGCTAATTGCCATTTGTCCTTGAGTTGGATGCCTCAGTTGGATAAACTTGTAGAGCAACTCCAGATAGAGGATCCTCATCCAGAATTCCGCTTGTGGCTCAGTAGCAGTCCTCACCCTGAATTCCCAATATCCATACTCCAGACCGGAATCAAGATGACTACAGAACCACCAAAAGTAAGTACCTAAGATATAATTTTCTGAATTGTGTAGTATTTGTGGCAACATGAAGGAATTTAGAGAATAAGAGTAGAAATGGTATCTAAAACTGGCCCTTTATTTGGTCTGTTATTTTCCTCATACATAAATGATTTCTTGCGTTAAATTTCTCTCCAAAAAACATCATACAGGTGTATAAAATTCATGACTTTTCTTTGTAACACCACAATAACCTATCAGGTAATCTGTATCAGGAAACTGAGAAACCCCAAATATTGTCTAATGCCTCTTAGAGTTGATTAACTTAATGTATTTTCAGTATGTGTTTACTATTTTCTAGAGTATGTTATAGTACATGGAAAATGTTTAAATTTCTAATAATCACATGTGTTTTTCAGGGTCTGAAAGCCAACATGAAGCGTCTCTATAACCTCATCACAGAACCCCAGTTCCAGCGCTGTTCTAAACAGGATAAATACAAAAAGCTACTGTTCTGCCTCTGTTTCTTCCACTCTGTGCTTCTTGAAAGAAGGAAGTTCCTCATGCTGGGGTGGAATATTGCATATGAATTCAATGATTCAGATTTTGAGGTGCGGCCATTTTATTTATAGACAAGTTTAACACTTTGTATGCCTATTTTCTACATAATTAACCTTATCAAAACTTGTGAAAGATATTTTTCTAATTTATTAAATAATTGTGATAAATATGAATAATTTCAGGTGTCAGAGAGTATTTTGAGCATCTACTTGGATGAATATGAAGAGACGCCATGGGAGGCATTGAAATACCTGATCGCTGCTCTCAGTTACGGAGGTCATGTGACAGATGATTGGGACAGACGTCTACTCATGACCTACATTGGAGAGCTCATGCATGATGGTGTACTAAATACTGGATTCTACAAGTAAGCTAAAACTGTATTATTTCAGGCACAATACTTTACTTTCCTTCTGAACAATCTTCATTAATATTATAGAAAATTAGCTTGGTAAATGACTAATTAAGTTTTGATACACAGTGCTGGCACCAAGAAGATTTTCATGAGTTATTTATTGAAGGGGAGGATTTTTATTGGCTATTTTTTGGTAGGGTTGAGTTGTTATTAGGAATGTGTTTGTAATAGATTAGATGTAGACCCAAATAAAACTATATTAAGTAATTACTTCAGTCTTTTAATGATAGAAAGTTCAATCAATTAGTTGTTATAAAATTGTATTTTCAAGAAGCAAGGTATCTAATAACTGTATTAACATAAAAAGTGGTCTTTAAAGTACCAGAAACTTCATTTTAATATATATCAAGGAAGAATGCCCTCCTAACTTTAAACAAAATAAAAATTTGCATTGAGGTGTTTCTTAACAAAGTGCATCATTAAATTTCTCCACCTAATGGCCAGATTTTATCTTAAATGTATTTTTGTTCATTTAATTCTTTTCTTGAGTTGTTGTTTCACATATATAACATTAGCCACTGGTGGTGATGGAGGATTACATGAAGAAAAGCACCGGTACCATCAGGGGGGGGTTAAACGCTACTTGTAGTTTCCAAAACCCTCATGCCCTCAACGTTCAAAGGCAGTTATTATTATTGTTTTTATTTTAGCAATCTCTGTAGATACATTTTATTTATGCCTGGTATATTTTCAGTAATATCAATCAGCCTTACAGGTAACTTTTGCAGTGGTATTTGTACTCAGAACTTCCTTCACTATGTTTTGCTTTACTCTTTCTCAATTTGATAAGCACCGAGGGTTCGCAGTTAAGATCAGTCATTTTTTTTGGTCTCATTTACACTCACCACGAACGAGTTATGAATTATGGGTAGGTGAAACAGCACTTGGACATCAGAAATGCCACACCGACTGATGAGTTTACGGAGAGAAAGATATCACCTTGACTGCAATTTTGTTTCCATAAAATTCTTACTTACGGTAGAGCAAAATGTAAAAGTTACTTAATAATATTTATACAGTCTATCCGGTATCAATTTTTTGTCTAAATATCTTTCATTATGAAAATGTATGGTATATTTAAGATACATAATCTAAGATAGTTAATTTTTAATTCTTATGTTAACAGGTAGCAGTTTGCCTGGTAATTAATTCTATATAATGATATAACGTAACGTACAACAATTGCAATTACATGATATAGTGCTGAAGTTGTAATCATACAATGAAGTACTGCATGTAACATTTGCATCATTGAAAATTTTGGTTTTGTAATGACGTCATTTTTTGCAGGCTGTCTGTTTTGCCCACATACTACATTCCTAAAGATGGTCCTCTTTCCTCATATATTGACTTTGTGAGCATGCTGCCAAATGTGGACCACCCAGAAGCTTTTGGTCAACATCCCAATGCAGACATTCAGTCCCAGATTCAGGAGACGCGGTTGATGTTTGATACTCTGTTGTCATTGCAGCCTCAGATCTCTACCACAGGAGGAGAAAGTAGGGAGGACAAGGTAGGCATAACCATACCATAAAGAGACAAGGGTTTCTATAGAAGGGAAGGGGGGAGGGTTGTTCCACTTCATCACTTCATTGTACTGTTTACGAAGAATTGCAGAATACAGGGAACTTTTCAAATTTTTGAATTTTTATAATCATTTTCAACTGTTTTTGGAAGAATTTTGACTGGATGGTTAATTAATAAAAAAGAAATAGGTCAGATGCAGATGAATAAAGCTTAAGTAAGAAGAGATCATGTATGTCAAATGAAATGAAATTTTTTAAGAGTTAAGTGAACAATGAAAATTCATCTTGTAGAATTGTTCTATTTATTCACATTTCTTAACTTTCTCTTTTTGTACTTTCAGGTGCTTGATCTCGCAGCCAATATCTTCAAACAAATTCCTGAAAATATTGACTACGAGAACACAGCAAAAATCCTGTCTGTTGATCCCTCGCCTCTCAATGTTGTCTTGTTACAAGAGGTAAGAAAAGTACACAAAATTGTAGAAAAATTATGTCATTCATATTAATACATGTGTATACACATTGTTCATGCCATGATTAATAAACAACTCTATATGAAGAGGGATTAAAACAATGAAATCATACATATTAATATACACATTGAACTGTATATTCATGTCATGATTAATAAATAACTCTATATGACGAGGGATTAAAACTATAAAATTTACAATTTTTGAGTAGCTTGTGGAAAAAACGTGATTTCTAGGGATGTCTGTCCGCCTGTCTTTCGGTTTGTCATTCTTTTAGGAATTACCTCTATAGAAAATGTATAGCATACCACATGTATTACTAAGAACACTCAAAGTCAAATTGTAGAAAGGAGATTAATAGACCCTTTCATACTAACTGCAGGATTGATGTTTTGAGTATCAAAATCTTCACTGTTCCCGCAAAATGACGTAATTTATAATTACTATTGTATAGTGATGTCAAAAATCTTATGGGAAATGTTATTATTTGCCAAAGTTTCAAAGTGGTGGTCAGTGTGAAAGGGTCTTATGTTAAGGGGTAAATCTTTAATGCATCATTCTATATTTATCAACAACAGATTCAGCGATACAATATTCTAATGAACGAGATCCGAGCTTCATTGACAAGTTTAGAAAAGGGTATCCAGGGACTGGTTGTCATGACAATGGAATTGGAAGTCGTTTTCCAATGTATCTATGACGGACGTGTTCCACCCTCATGGCTGAAGGTATAACTTTTCACAACTTGTTTGCTAGTACAATATCATATTTTTTTACTTAAGCAGGTTAATATTATTAGTAATTTTTTTTCAGTAATATGGTGGTGAAAAAAAAGATTGATGAACTCAGTATTCACAATATTTCGGTCTCCTGACCTTCTTCTAGTGAATTTTATTGAAGAAGAACAATTTTATAGAAGGTCAGGAGACCGAAATATTGTGAATACTGAGTTAATTGTTCTTTGTTTTATGACACTTTCCTTCAGAGGACTATTAAGATGTTTAAAAAAAGATTGATGACAATTTAAAGGCTAGAAGCATGTGATTCATTAGGGAAATTACTGATTTATTAGATTGATAGACCTTGTAGTATTTACGTGTCTTGTCAGGAGAAAGCAATTTATTCACACTTTTTATATTTTACCCAGCTATAAATGGGTACCAGCTTCATTTGGGAAATTAACCTGTTGATGTGGTAGAGATTAGTTCATGTCTGGATGTGTCTTATTCATCCAGTTTGCAAAATAGAAACTGGGTACATGCCAGCCTTATCACCCTTCATGGAGTAAAGGAGGACTTATTTTGACTCGATTATGTGGGAAAAATAACATGAAAATACTTAAATACCAAATCATAAATTTTATTACACATGTACTCAACACTCTTTTTTATTACCTCTCCAGTATAAGGTATGATAATATACGGAAACTAATTTTCAAATAATGAAAAAAACTTGTGTGTAAAATGTTGTTTTTCTTAAACCGTATGATCTTAAAATGCCTTACTATAAGGGTTTTTAGATATGTTAGCTTTTATTCCTCAAATGCTTCAAATAATAGAAATTTATAAGTATAATTTCATCTCCTTAAGGCTTATCCTTCATTAAAACCACTGGCAGCATGGACTAGAGATTTAGTTGACAGAGTTGAACAGTTTGAGAAATGGGCAGTGACGGCACATCCACCCACAATATTCTGGATGTCTGCTTTCACTTTCCCCACAGGCTTCCTTACTGCTGTTCTGCAAACATCAGCTCGACTGAATTCCGTATGTACATTTCTCATAGAAATAACATAAATAGAATTTTCACATTGAATTCTTTAATCTAAGTTGTAGTAAAACTTAGACATGTAGTATAACTTCTTGGTCTTTATTCTGATGTTTCATTTGCATGAAAATCCTTACACAGCTTTTATTGTTAAACTTTTATTATTAATTTTCTTAATTCAAAAAGAAACATGTTCAAGATTTTTTAAAAGAAAAAAAGATATTTACGCCTTTTTCCACTCATGTCAAGTTTATGTAAAATTTAAAAACATTCTTTTTCCACTCATGTCAAGTTTATGTAAACTGTAAAAACATTAAGGTATCACTGTTATTATTGTATGTTACTCTAGTTTTAAACTATCTCTGCAAGGGACACAAATTGTTTGAAGATCTACACTGTAGCTTTACTCTTATAAGCATTTTTCATACATTTTTTAATAATCTTATTCATCTGGATGTTTTACTCCTGCAGGTTTCAGTGGACACCCTGTCCTGGGAGTTCAGTGTAATGACAGTAGATGATACAAATATCACTGGACCTCCTAAGGTAAACTTTTACTCCGGTCTCTCCATACATGTAAACTTTAAAAAAAAAGTAGATGATACAAATATTACTGGACGTCCTAAGGTAAACTTTTACTCTGGTCTCTCCATACATGTAAACTGAAATAATGTAGATGATACAAATATTACTGGACCTCCTAAGGTAAACTTTTACTCCGGTCTCTCTATACATGTAAACTGAAATAATGTAGATGATACAAATATTACTGGACGTCCTAAGGTAAACTTTTACTCTGGTCTCTCCATACATGTAAACTGAAAAAAATGTAGATGATACAAATCTAACTGAACCTACTAAGGTAAACTTTACTGCAGTCTTTTGATACATGTTAACTGAAGTAATGTCCAAGAATTATGGTATAGTCTATCCCAAACCTAACGATTGGTTTCAGATCTTTTTCACCATTGAGTTCAGGTTCAAAAGTAAAACCACCTCCTTGGCATTGCCTTGGTTGCTTTTGACAATGGAATTGTTTATAAATCATTGTTTGGCCATTGGTTCAAACCTATTCATGTTGAGTGTGTGTACTATGATTGGAATAGGCTGCCAGACAAGAATTTGTCAAGAATAGATCCCTAACTGTTCATTGGGCAAGTACTAAGTAGGACTTGAAAATTAGATCCATATATGTGTAGCAATGTCATAAAGTAAGAGAAAGATTTCTTTAAACTAGGATAGAAAAAAATATGAAGTCTCTATCTCTCACAGTTCAAAAGGTGAAAAGTTAAAGTTTTACAACAGGGGCCAGTTGTTCAAAACTTTAACCACTGGTTAAGCTAACCAATGATTAAAGTTTGAGAGACTATTAATTTGATTTATAAGATTTCTATATAAAAAATCTAAATTACTTTACTAAAATTGTTTCATATGCTACAAATTAGTATACAGACTATGACTTAAAGTCCTCTCATGTCAAATATATACTATTAGAGAGATGAAATTTAACCAGTGGTCAGCTTAACCAGTGGTTAAAGTTTCAAACAACTGGCCCCAGACAGACAAACAAAGAGGACAAAAACAAAATGCTCCCAATCTATCAATCTGGGGGCATAAAAATACAACATGAAAAAGATTTCATTGTTGCCAGCATCAACCAAATCTGCAAGAAATGATGTAGTTGTAGAGTTGTATTTAAAAATAAATACAGATCGGGTAAAATAACAGCTGCATTGCTCTTTTGTGAAGGCATGACAGCACTGGACAGATGTGAGGACAATGACCTTGAAAATGAGCATATCGTGACCTTGAAAATTTGTCATTGCAAGCAATCAAACTAATTTGAGATGAATTTTACTTACACAGGATGGTGTATACATCAAGGGCTTATACCTTCAAGGAGCTGGTTGGGAAAAGAAAAATTCAATGCTTCTCGAGGCAAATCCAATGCAACTTGTATGCCTAATGCCCTCCATACATTTCAAGCCAGTAGAAAACAAAAAGAAGGCTGCAAAAGGTAATAGCTTTTAAATAATTTTCTCACATATTGACATATTTATAGTTTTAGGTACTGCATCCCATTTATGAGGAAGATAATTTTTGCACTGGTGGACTTCTGTTTATCTTGCATAGCAATTCATCCTAGATTATATGGGAAAGACATGTTAAATCTGCTTTCACTTTGATTTTAAGTTTTGAAAAATTAGTATTGCTGGAAAATTACCTTTCAGTGATCAGATGGATGCTTTACTTTATATTTAAATATTCTCTTCCATGCAGTAGCATATAATGTTATTTTATCAAATCATGATGTACTTGATCATAGATAATATAAGAACTATTTGCTTGGTTTACCAATAAATGCATTTTACTTTTCATGTATATGAACTCAAGTTGACCTTAAGACTGAAATTCATATCAAGCAAAATAAAATGGTAGCTAGCCTATCTTCATTTTCACATCAAATTGTCCTTTACTTCTTCTACTCTATCTTTACTTTATTCATTTAGCCTCATTATCTAGATGTCTTTTAAACACATTCTCTTTGTTTTCACAGGAATGTACAACTGCCCATGTTACTATTACCCCAACAGAGCAGGGGCTATGGGTCGTCCATCGTTTGTCGTTGCCGTGGAGCTCAAATCTGGTGATAAGGGACCAGATCATTGGATTAAGAGAGGAACGGCTCTTCTTATGAGCTTGGACTACTAAATGCTATAGTGCTTACCAATCTAATCAAAACTCTTAATAATTCAGTGTGAAGTAAAAAATGATAATTTGGAACAACAGGACATTTCAATACACTGAATGAAAATGAAAAGCATTCTTTTATTGGAAATAAAAAAAATATATAATTCCATTTTTTATATATGTAACTTGCGTAATGATACCTTATGAGATCCAAGTTAGCTAGATAGATCTGAGAGAGTGTTTAAAGTTCAATATTATAAAAGACTAGTATGAAAAAACATGCCGTCCATTTTTAATGCATTTGTTAATTTTTTTTCTACATGTATTTATATATATATTGATTTATGTGTTTTCTTTTGTAATGATTGATAGTTTTTCTATCGTATGAATATTGCTTGTTGAAATTAATTTTTATGTGTTGAACAATAAATTATTTTGAATATAAATTTGTATCTTTAAATCGTTGACTGGTATAAATCTAGAGAAGGAATTTGGGATACAAAAGCTGGAGATATCAGGGAAATTGAGAGATTTAAAAGTTGGGTTGATACTTGCATCAAAATGACAAGATGTGTTTGTGAAACATTAGTACCCCCAAATGTTACCAATATTCAAGTGTTTTGAACCTTGAAAGATAAAGTCACTAGATACAACATCTTACTAGAAATACAATAAAATATCAGGGCCTTATCCCCAACCATTCAAAACAGACCGCTTTTGTGGAAGTCTTAGGAAAGTAGATCAAGATACAATGTCAGCAGGTAAAAAAATTCAAGTACCAATGAGCAGATTTTGTCATAAGAAATACAAGCATGATCAATAAAATGCAAATTTCTAACTGCTAGTGTAATGGTAAAAATAAAACTTGTGCAATCAAACAATCTTCTGGTCTGAATCGTAAGGGGATGTAATGGAAAGTTTCATCACCAGGAATTAATTTTCAGAAGACAGGGGAACATAAAAGACACTTAATGCCTTCAAGAAGAAACTGAACAACCACTGGAAATCATTAAATTTGAAATTTGTGCCAGACTGCTGCATTTACATAAATGAACCACAACCACTTAGAAAATGACACCTAGAAATGTATTGGAGAAGCATTGCTTAAATAGATCCCTATATCAAGTTATACGTGTAATATTGAAGCTCTGTAATCGTCAATTTACAAGTTGTGCAGACAAAAGCGGCAAAAACTACATCCTTGATACATGAACATCTCATTCAGGAAGGCACCATAACAGAAATAATAATTCTTATTTCATTAATTTGGGAATTTAAGGGTCATAGGTCAAGGTCACGATAAATGAAAATTATTATAAAATTATATTCTACACCATGTCATTACAACACAGGATATGTATTTAATCACCTTTACAGTTTTTATGTGACATTTTAGGCTTGCGAATTTACAAAATATTATATGTATTCGACTACAAATTAAATGTAGATATTTGCAAAAATGGAAGATTTTCCATTTGGGATTCGTTTATCTTTGAGTGTTTCCTGAACATTGCCTTCATTTAACGGTATCCTAGAAAACAGTTTCACTATTCAAGAATTCAAAATTTATAATGTGTCCCAAGATCTACAGTAAAACTGGACCGTGTCTGTTTAATGAATTAAGTTGAAATTTTCAAAGAACAATGTAGAATGCCAATCAAGACAGTCATCTGTTGATTGACAACAATGGCCAAATTTAATTATTTCATAAAGGTAACAAAACTGCTTTTATAAAAAGTAACATGCAATGTATCTTTCATATGCCAAGCATTACACTTGTCACAGATGCAACTATGAATTTTCTCATTGCCAGAAGCTGAATGACAACATGAAATCTTTGTCATGTTTAATTTTTATTATACATGTAGCAATATATCATTCATAAAAAGCAATAAAAAAAATTATAAAATCAACATATAAAATCAGTAATGTATATGTTATAACAAAAACAATACATGTATTTTCAACATACAGATATGTGCCCAGTATGAAATCTGGGCATTTCCTGTTTTCCTAGATTTCATGAGAAACAGACACAGACTAATTAACCCATCTTATGTTGAAACTGAAGGAGGGGGGACCATGAAAATGTAGTACAGGACATTTCAGTAAGATGATTTGTCTGCCCTTGATTAGAACTCCCCTGCTTTCTGCATATATGTGTGAAGTATATAAAGGTGAATGACCATGCGCCAGTTGTTCGAAACTTGTACTAGTGTTTAAGCTAACCAGTGGTTAAAATTTGAGAGACAATTACTTTAATTTAAGATTTCTGTATAAAGATCTAAATTTAAATTACTTTACAAAGCTTGTTTCATATGCTACAAAGTAATACACAGACTATGACTTAAAGTCTTCTCATTTCATAGATACAGGTAGATGAAATTTAACCATAGCACATCTTATCATTGTGAATCTGACCATGAAAACAAGAAAAATAAATTGAATTAACAGTCATTGCACAACATTTATACCAATCTTTTACGATTTTCCCTGACTACCTTAATAAAACAGGAGCAGATAACTCATCTCATTGTAATGGCATATATAGGTTTCAATATCCAGTTGCAAAATAAGTGGGTTCTAATATAGATTTGGTCTATGGAATTAATCCATTGACAACTTTGTAAAACATATAAAAATGGTAAATTTTGTTGAGGTCCGATTTTTTGGTACAGTGTGTTACATTTCATGGTAATATAACTCAAATGTTTAAGAAAAGAACATTTAGGTGGACTAAAATATATAATCACTATATCATGTGACCTGATGTCCATGGATATCTAATATATCACAACTAAGTGGAATTTGCTCTGGCTCACAAAAATGAAAGGTCTGAATACATGAAATGGTAATGATGTAAATTTGAGATCAACTCTTTATCAAAATCACTGAATATTTTTACATCATACTTAGGCAGAACTTAAAGGTGGAATGCAAATATAATGATAAAATCAGCAATTTCAAGTTATCAGTGCAGCATATATATATATATATATATATATATATATATATATATATATATATATATATATATATTATATATATATATATATCTCTTAACACAATTATGAAAGTTTTTTTTGCCACTGATGTTAATTTCACATATTTGTATTGCCTCGATGCCAGAAATTTGATCTTGTCATAATCATACATCATTTATTCTAAGTGTATACAACCAACCACATATATGTAACTCATCTCGAGTTTTTCTAAGCTAAAATGTCATAAAAATGTTTGGTTTTTCTGAGATGACATCAGTTCACAAACCTGATAGATCGGTGTGCTTCAGATGGCTTAAAGCTAATACAGAATCAAATCGGTGAGTGATCTAGGACTGAGAACACAGACACTATCAAAGAAAACAAAAACGAAAAAGGGAAAAATATCTTTGCATTTTACCTTAATCGTCAGAGCATCAACATTTTGCATGACATATGAGTCTTTTATATTATTTTTCTTAACCACTTATTTAGTTGTCTACAGTTTTTTCAGATATATCAGAATGTATCTTATTCCAATGTAATGTAGATCCAATTTCAAGTGTTCAATCAACATTTCAAGAGTTCCCAAACTCTATTCATTCTACTCTACCAGGTATGATCAAAAAGTTCTCGGCTTGATATACATGTACATGTACTTTGATACAATAAATATTTATAAAAACCAAAATCAAACCATAATTCAATCATATTGAACGTTTTTGGTAGAGTGAGTAGCATTTCAGAGCTTTTGATTAGACATGAAATTCACAGTTAAAAGTTGAAGGGTTACTCAAACTGCCAAAATCGAGAACACTGAAGTTAGAGCAATGACTAAGTATCTACATGTATGCAAGAAGGGCATGACTCCCAAGGAACATCATGAGGACTTCATGTAAACCCTTGGGAAGGCGTCACTTTTTTTATAGTAGTGGGGAAAAATGGGTTACTGAATATAAAAGTGGGAGGGGCAGCATTGAAGATGATGAATAGTCTGGACATCACAAAGAGGCTACCGAACGAAAACATTGATATTGTGCCCACTTTTGTCATGTGTGACAGAAGGCAAAACCCCTGAGATATAGCCAGAGGTGTTGGAATAAGTTGTGCTAGGATTCTTTGGCACAAGATGGAATAAAGTGCATTGGAATTCAATATAGCTTCTCCAAGTAGCTTTTGGTTTGGTCACATTAAGTTTAATTACACAGTGATGGCATTTGCCTACTGAATTGAACAGAAAATTTTGTGAACAACAATTAACGATTACTCGAGTGCACCTTAATCAGAACTCAAGTACAAATTATGCATGTATGAAATAATTGTATCAAAATTAATACAAATCACACTCTATGTAACTTTGGAATGTGAACATTTTTCAGTTACATTAAAAAAGAGCCCTGTCAAATTACACAATACTTAGTTAGTAAATTACTTGTAAATTACAGCTGATGCCATTTTCATCTTTGAGTTTTCTCAGTTCTTCATTTGTTGGACATTAGATAAAGTCTGTTTTAAAGTGGCTTTTGATTGTTTAAAACTTCGATCTGTTGCTTTTATATCCAACTGAAGAATGATCTGCTGTAGGGTTTCGATTGCACGATTAAATAACATAGTTTCTGCATGTGTAGCACCATGAAGTTTAAGTTGCTGCCGAGAAAGTTTTACAAGTCTGTGACCCTGTAATACAACAATGATAAACTGAAAGCACACATTCTGAAATATGCAAATTCATTTTGTAAATTGTTAACTAAAGTTGTACTAGGGTTATTTCATCAATATGGTGGCAGCCAGATTAAGTGTTTGTCTTTCATATATTTAAACTTAAGTTATGACAGAAGATGTTTTGAAAAAAAAGTAAATCTGAAGTGCTTGATTTGTTTTGAGAGGGACTATATCAAAATTTACTGGTACTTCTGATGTCTTTCTATGAATACAGAGGAAAAAATGCAATAAAAAGAATTCTATGAAAAGAATTTTGATAGAAATTCAAAAGATTATTTTTCATGATGATATATAAAAAATTAAAAAAGAGTTTTGCACTTTAATCAACTTGTTTTCATGAGGGACCATTTCAAAGTTTTAAAAATCTCACAAAGAGGCGAATTTCTATTTTAATTCTTCCTATGGACATCCCTTTTTATTATGTTAAATACAGTATAAATCATTACCCTTACAGTTTCACATCATATAATGCAAAAAGACAAATCTGGGTATTATGAAATGTCCATTCTAATTATAATGAGTGGTAATTATCATATAGAAACCCCTATTACAATATGCGCCTATTGGATGCGCACTCATTCTACACTCGATCTCATTAATGGAGGTAAATTAATGGAAAACTCTTGGATGGAAAGTATGCATAGGGTCGACTTCCCAAAATATGGAACATCAACATGGAAATATCAAATCAGCCAGAATGCCGACTAAATATGGTAATAAACACACTGTTTAGATAACATCAATAAGTTGTTATAAATTCGTAAATTAAAATGGATTCAGTCAACAAACGCTTTGATGATCTAGAATAGTAACTTTGTATGAGGGATGAATGTCATGATTCATCATCGATTTCTACATAAAATCTGATATTTCATATTGTTGCTTTTCAGCTTTTCAATGTTACAAGTATAAAAAGGAATTTGACCCTACTTGGATTTGTTCTTTGACCATTTGGGACATACATGTAACATGTTCCTCCCAATCTTCACCGTCTGCTTGGACACAAGTCTTGGCCTCTTTTTCAATCACCTGTCAAAAAAAGCATAATGATAGAGATCAGCAAAGATACACTATGAGTTAACTTGATACATGTGATAGTTTCAAATACGTGTAATACATGTATTATACCTAAAATCATGTAGCATTGGTTTTTTTCAACTGTAGAAATTGAGTTCATACTTTTTAAGAAGATATCACTGTTTTTCCCTAGGGCTCATTCACTTATTATTCTTCTGTTTAATGTAATCCCTACACAGTGCAATCATTTCATGCTCCAACTAGCAAACCCTACCAAGCCAGCATGGTTCAATGGATGGGGAGTTCAGTTTGTGACCAAAATGTCCCAGGCCTGACTCCCACCATGAGCACACCAGTGTTCTGTTTATCAGATGAGACAGTAAAAACCGAGGTCCCGTGTTATGGTAGGCATGTCACGTAAAAGATCCCTCACTGCTTCAGATGGGTCTATTGTGAAGATATAAATTTCTGTGCAATGCATCGGGCAGATGCCATCCCCATATATGTCAAATAATCATGAAGTGACGTAAAACAATAATCAATCATTCTAGCAAACTCTACCACTTAAAACTTACCTCATCGAGAGAACTCAGCTGTTCAGGTACTTCCTCCTTAAGTTTGTGTTTATCACAGATATGCAAGGATTCAAAGATCAGTTGCCGAACATACAGCTCTGCACTGACAATTGCCTGAAAAAATGTGATCACATATTCTACATAATTATAAACTGTCAGGTATTAACATATAAGTATATTCTCTCAGCATACATGAAAGCAATACTCAAATAGATAAAACCAGAGAGTTTGAAAAATACATCTGTTGCCTATTTAGTTCTACAAAGGTAACGTTGGTACAAACAATACACAAAGACAACAAATGCTCAACCTGTAACCATTCAAAAGTTATTGCCAATGTTAAAGTTCTACAGATAAATAAACAAATGGGGTAAAGAATACTGTAAACCTTCTTTTACTCGTGACAATTTAATCTCGAGAATTAGATCCCTTAGACCTGTTTGCGGCGTTTTATATACGTGATAAACAGAACCCCTTAAACATTTTTACTGTACATGAATTTATAAATAAATGGCTTTCCAGATCACTCCCCCAGCCACTGCAATACCTATGTATTTTCCTTTAACTGGACAGGTCAATGATTACATGAAACCAGTTTTAAATTGGGAACCAGCGTATTGTCAAGTGATAAATTTTTAATTGACTACTTAGTAAATCTCAATCTGGGAATGTGTATGCACAATTTCTTTGTGAGGAGAAGGTACTACTATTGTGCTCACTTACTATCCTAGAGTTTGTTTTTTGAAGATGTTGAGGAAATATTTAATCCCAAAATGAGTACATGACAGTCCAAGTACAAGCGATATACAGTCCTGGTTGCCTGATCCGACCAGTGAAAAAACTCCTGAAAAGGTGGAAACTGTGCAAAGGGCAAATGCTGCTGTGTCAAAAAATTGAAAGCTCCAGAAAGAGAAAGCGGGCAAAATACAGTTATTACTCAGATGAAAATCGTGCGAAAATTGGAAGTGGGCTTGCAAAAAAGGGAACACCAGTGCTGCTAAACATTTTTCAAAAATTCTTCAGGTAGAAATTAATGAATCAACTGTGTGTTCCATTAAAAAACAGTATATGCGTCAAGTTAGACAAACTCCGGAAAAGGAAGTGTCTCCTCTGTCTAAAGGAAATCAAGGGCGACCAAAAATATTGGGAAAATATGACGATGGTGTTGTTGACTACATAAAGAAATTGCGGGATGCAGGGGGCATTGTTAACCAACACATAGTGACTGCCGGGGCCAGGGGAATAAATGAGAAAACGAAGGACACAATGAATACTTTGGCCGAATCTTTCTTAAAACGTGTCAGATTTGTGAAATGCAAGGAAACTAAGGCTGCACGCAAACTTCCCCTGGACTCTGAAGAACAACAGACTTCTTTTGTTAAATCAGTGATATAATTGAGGGGCACAATATCCCCTCGCAGCTTGTGATAAACTTTGATCAGACAAATACCTTGTGGGAACTAGACCATGCACACAGAAGGTCAGTATGCACCTACTATAAATACTAATTACCGACAAACATTTCAGTCTAAACATTGTTGTACTGTTTGTTTAACTGTTAAATCATACTGTTTACATGTTTTGTTTTGATGCGTGACTGACTTGCCAACGATCGATAATGGTACTACTTACCTGTCCGAGTCTAACAAAAGAAATCGTTAAACAAACAACTCAATTAACACAATTTTTTTATAACAAGTTCCAAGCAGGTTGAGATCACAAGCCTTGAAGACAAAAGGCAGATCACGCCACTGTTGGCATGTACAATGAATGACGATCTCTTACTTCCTTAGTTGCTAGGGCAAGACCATACAATGCCACCCAAACGTTACATTTCCCAAAGGATGGGACATTCATCATAGCGAGAATCATTGGTCAAATAAAAAACAATGTGTCGATTTGCGGAAAAAATATTGCTCCCATATATAGAGATGATGCGCGAGCAGCAAGATTTACCCATCCCACAAAGGGCACTGTGTATTTTTGACATATTTGCGACACACTGAACAGAAAGGTTTTTAATCATTCTGAAAAGGCATATTCTTTCGGCGGGGGATCTACCAAGGAACCCCAGCCTTTGGATTTATTTGGAAATTAACAACTCAAAGGGGAAGTGAAACTGCAGTTCACAAGGTGGTATGCAAAACATGTTACATCCCAGTTGAAAGACGGCAAGGACATGAAATCCATTGAAGTTGACCTAAAACTCACAACTTTAAAGCCACACCATGCCAGATGGGTCATCAGTGCATGGGAAAAAGTTAAAGGCCAAACTGAAATCGTCTGCAATGGATGGTACTGTGCCAGGATGATTAAAGTTTAAAGTTAGAAATACCATCATGTTTTTATATTGTGTAAAGATACACACTGTGTAATGTTTTACCTCCAGTCAGTTTTAAAGGTGTTTCATGACAGATGTATATGACATGGTTTATGGTTCAAATAAACATATCATTTTAACTTGGACATGTTCCAGCGTTCTATTTTAGAGAGACGATCCTCCTTACAAAACTCGCGAAAATAACATGCTCGCAAATTAAACACTTATTACAGCATTTCTTCCTAAATCTTCAAAACGAGAGAATAAATATCTTTTGCTGGACATGGTATCATTTTACTTACATTTTTGTCTACTGTCTGTTGTACTGCTTTCAGAACATCTTGTGGAACAGACTCTCCTAACACTCTCGTTAAAGTACGATAAGTGTACATGGTTTCCTGATAATAGTCGCATTTACTCTGTAATTCACAAAGTTTGACAAGTGTACATGCTTTCCTGATATTAGTCATATTTGCTCTGTAATTCACACAGTTTGACAAGTATACATAGTTTCCTGATAATAGAAGAAAAATGTAAATATGGTCATTGAAGACAGGTGGTCTCTCATTGCAGGTTTATCTAATATGAAAATTTCCTAAAAAAAACATTAAAAGGGAGCTTTTTAGCAGGAGGACAGGTGAATGCTTGATGAAGTTAATTTTTAAATCAGGAATCATATTCTGATTTTAGCTATAGATACAGCTCAGATTGAAATTTCATCTACAGACTCTTCCAATGAGGGGACAATGATGCCAGGTTAATGGCATTAGCTCTCCAGACTTTCATCCTGACGAATTAAAAATGATTTCGTTCCTATTCAGAACCTTGTTGAATGCAAGATTCACAACTACACTTTCAAATCCACATCAAAGTAACTGAAGTCACATTTCAGCTTGCCAGGATGTAGTGTCTTGAGATCTATTATCATACACCTGACATCAGCTTTGTTGTCTGTGGACAAAAACTTTAACCTAAGCCATCATAATTTATGAACTGTATAAGGTGACACTTTAATATTTTCGATATTTAATCCTTGTGACAAAAGTTTTCCATTGGTACCATAATTTTCTACCTTGTGACTTTGACCTTCCATTCTGACCTACTTTTTGTCTTACTGTATACAGCTTTGAATTCGCCCAGTCTTTTTTTTCGCCCTTTGACGACCTGAAACTTATTCGCCCCGTCTTGAATTCGCCCTCCCCTCCCTTCAAAATCATATTTTCGTTATATCCGCATAATTGCACATCTGCCAATTTTTATATATCATTTCATATTGTGTAATTGTCTTTTGAATAATTTTATTAGACACCTGCATACTTTTATATCAACAGCGAATTAATGTTTTAAAATATCGATGTTTTGAATAAGAATGAAATAAACATGTCCATTGAACTATTGGTTAAAATTGTTTCAGTTGTGACTATTGTTGGAAACATATTTGTCCCGTTTTGAATTCACCCTCCCATCAGAGGGCAAAAAGGGTGAAAATAAAACAGGAGCGAAATTTTCCCTGTATACAGTATCTGTTTAATAGTTTTTATTAGCAAAGTTTAACCCACTGAGCAAGCTATGATGTCCTCTGACAAATCTTTGTTGTATGGTATCTACAACCTTACTTTTAGACAGTTTTTTAGGAGTACAGCTTGGGTATTGGTTTCTGGTTTCATTTGTTTTAGTAGTTGTATCTTGGACACCAACTGAAGAAGAAAATCAGCTACATCCATCTACCATAAGAAATAAATGTAAATTCATTAAAATTTGCAAAAAAAAATGTAAAATGTTAAATGCAAAATGTTAAATGATTCCAATCATGCATACTCATGATTCTGAAATATAAAAACCATCTTTATTGTACAAAATTTTAATGATGATTCATCAAGTGCAAAGACATTAACTGAAGCAGAGGTTCGACACATGACAGACAGATGACGGGCATATGATCACTTTGAACGGATACTGAATGTGTACTTATTTAGTGAGATTCACCTTTTAGCAAAATAAGTGCTGCCCTTTGTGCACTGATTTATGATTATGCTGATACGATTTTATCCAAATATACAGAAAAGGACATTTACAGGCACACTCATTCAAGTAAATCTTTCATTGCTTTTATTTTCAATAACGCCAGAGTAGCTGAGTGGATGAGGTGCTCGATTCATGACCAAGAGGTCCCAGGTTTGACTCCATGGATACACTGTTGTCTGGTCTTTCAATTGAAATGATGAAAACCGAGGTCTTGTGTCAAGGTATGAAAAGCCTGAAAAAGATCACTCACCGCTTTGGGTGTGTCAGCTGCAAAAGTATAAATTTTGATGCAATGCATTTGGCTGATCCTGTCACCATATACAGGAAATAATAATACAACAATGATCAATTAATACATTTTCAATATTTTGCCCTAAAATATATACTGGTTAACTTGTATTAGAATAAATACATGCACAGGATGCTTTGCAGGTGACAGAAAAAATAATCAAAGAACGAAGAAAATGTCTGTTTTACCGAAAATACCTACACACAAGCAAGATTTTTTTTTTATTGATTGATTGATTGATTGATTGAATTAGTGTTTTACGTCACTCCACGATTATTTCACGTATATGGTGACGGCATCTGCCTGATGCATTGTATAGATATTTAGACCTTTGCAACGGACCAACCCGAAGCAGTGAGGGATCTTTTACATGCCACGCCTACCGTGACACGGGACCTGCATTTTTACTGTCTCTTCACGAGTCAAGCACCTTATCCACTCAGCCACACCGGCTTTTTTTATTGAATAGACATCACTAAAGCACATATTTCTACAGATTCAAACTACATTTGCGAGGTATAATACAAATATCAGACCATATATATTTACTTTGACTTGGCGCACTATATGCACATTTTTACAACTAACATAGATATCAAAAGATGATAACGACGGTTACCTGAGCTTTGGCTAGCACTTTGATGTTACTCCTCCCTGATTTACCTGCCCTACTATTGTCCTCTAATGACTCTATCACAGTCTGATACTGAAAGGAAATAAAACTGATATGAAGCACATAATTTTATGTACGATTCTGTATCTGCACAGTGTTTTTATATCTTGTGCTTATCTCAATACCTTAGAGTATGAGAGAATAACTCGAGCTGAAACAAATTTAAATCAGTCACATACCTTTACTACTTGGCATACAACATTGAGCAATATTTCTGCTTGAAAACAAATAGGCTTTTCAAATTTTTGACACGTCTTTTGAAGCACTTTCGTTTGTTGTTTGCTTGTTATTTTTGATTTTGCTTGGAAAATTTTACAAATCTATTCATGTATTTTACCATATATGAAAACCTTATCATGGTTTGTTTACAGAGACTAACACACAAAGCTTTAATGTCAGCATTAAATTTATAACATGAATTATACTTGTAACTGGTAGGTGAAAAAGATGTGGCTAGACCAAGTATTTGAGAACCTTCTGCTATCAAAGCAAATGCTCTCACCACTAAACTATCCGGGCCGATACCCATCCATCACACTCCTCTCCTGTCAGAGGTTTCCAATCCTGGTACGAAACACACAACAACCCAAAGAACGTAACCCTCACACTGCACATGCAACTCATGTGGGCTGGTCACAGCACCAAATGCAACTCATGAGGGCCGGACCTGGATATCAAACACAGAACCTTCCGCTATCAAAGTATACACTCTCACCATTGAGCTATCCAGGCCGATACCCGTCCATCGCATACTTATAAATATACTTATAAATGCCGTATACGATAATTTATTTTCAGCACATCTTTAGAAAATTTATACCTCATTTAATTGTGAATCTAATTTTGTTCCTATTTCTGTACATTTCTGATGACAAGAGACAAGCTGAGCCATGATGTCCCCTCCTTCTGTGTTCTCTACCTCCTCCACAGCATTCACTTGTTGCTTTACCAGTTTTTCCTGGCATGTGGGACAAATGCGTAGATACAAAGCAATCTCTGGCTCTTGCTCAGGACACTAAAAAAACATTACCCAAGAGTGTGATTCCTGATTTATATTAAAAAAAACTATTTACTACGTAATTGCAAATTTTAATGCAATTGTTGATTTTTTTTTTTGTTTTGTGTTTTTATATTAATCTTATCTCTCAATAAACCTGACATATGATATTTTGCCGCTCAAAATTGTGTCATCCCTGTGTGTCATAACAATCCAGGCATTTGGCCCTTTATATCATGTAAAATGTGAAATTTGTGCATGGCTAAATCAAATTCCTCTTAACCAACATAACTGCACCTGTATATTTAGTTATACACATTTATGAAAAATTTGAGGGCACATCTGATTTATGACTGTAACATAGTAATCAAATTTTAGATACATTAAAGAAGCATATTACAAGAAATTTTAGTAAAACAAAAAAAGGAGTGTTAAATTTTTCCAGCGGATAAGTAGCATTGCAAAAATAAGAAACAAAATTTTAAATTCTACTTTTCAAAGGTTTAATTGCAAAAATACCAGTATGCAGAAATAACATATAAAATGTCTTACTCCAATAATCCGAATAATAGCCAATTTAGGTTGAACATCTCCTTTGGTCTTTATTTGTTCATTAGGTATATAGAGCAGCAGGTCTTTAGAGGAACACTTTTTACACACTACACGACCACATACTTTACAGTTCAACTTTTTGTTCATCAAACTGCCTAACTTTGTCACACAAAACTGACAATTTTCTGCCATATTTTCTTGCTGAAAGTGAAACCAAAAACATTCAAGTTTATGATAATAATTTTGCAAGTTAAAGAGGGAACTTTTTGACCGTATAGTTGAAGTCACGTGATTACATTGGGGGCATGGTGTAACTGGTCACAGGAGTCACTGCTTCTTTCTAGCTCAGAGTATTGTCTAGAGGCCCTTGACAATCGGGATATTGGGTATGCCTGTAGACGCATGGTAATCGGGAGGTGTGAACATCCCAAACTCTGTGATGGCACAGCATTATCCAGAACTTCTTGTATAGGACCTTTCTCTTTCTATGATTATGACGGTAAGAAGGGACGTCCGATTCTGGCCACCACATCTGTGATCATTTGTCACGTAGGGTGACGAAAAGCAATTGGGCATTCACGTTCCCTTTTAAGTTGTGGAATGAGAGGCTCATTGCAAGGCAGTATGGTGTCTAAATGCCTGTAACACTTGAAGCTTATCAGGTGATAGATTCAAAGTTACAATGTTCCTTGTTGGGTTTTAGAAACAGAATGATTCAGATATATTAAAATGCTTTCACATAATTAATTTCTAATTGAAAATTTACTTTGTTCTCCTCATTACGTTAATTACTTATATTCAATTTGTTTTCCTTATAAAAGCAACGCATTAACATTTTCAGAGAAAACCTGAAATTAAACAACGTTTCTATCGGGGCTTCAAAATTTTAATTATCTTTATTAGCGCTCATATTGAATAAGGCAATTGATATCAATTTTATGTCGCATGGTTTCACATGGTTGATCACAAGTACCCCAGTCATCCCCTCATGTGACTAGTGTGGTGAATCGATACGTGATTGACAGCAGTCAAATTATCACTGTCTGCTAGCTGTACAATTAAGAGGTGGGGCTTACATCTTCCCCTTTAAAAGATGACAAATATATTTCTTGCATGCCTATAAAGATTATTGTAAAATGAGTTAATTTGGAATTTTTTATTATACGTGTAATTATATATAATTAACATACACTTATAAATATCTATGGAAATATTTTCAAATCTTCATATGGTATTTAAAACCCCATTTAATAACTTTAAACCTTTAACTTTAAACAGATTTTTGCATTTGATCTGATGATAGTAATTCCTGGGATTTTCTTAAAACTTGTCTCTCTAAAACAATTCAAAATATCAGTCAGTCTTGACAGAATTTCGACTAACTAATGATACTAAACATACACTATGATAAGGCTTAACACTTCTAGGTACTGAAATACTAAAAACATGAGAACATTGAAGAACCTACCAACCAAGTACTTGACTTTTGCCATTCTGGTGTCGACACCATTGTGGTCATTTCATGGAAGGTTCTCTTCATCTCTGAGCTTCCAATCCTTGATTTAAAACCATCTATCAGTCTCTGACACTCCTTACTGAATATTTGTCTATCAAACAAAACAATAAAGAATGTTGATACATACTTCGATCAAACAAAAATATTTATCTCTCTGAGCCACCATAGCTAAAACGGTTCAGTATCTGGTTTATGACTGAAAATTCCCCATTTTGAGTCTCACTAGTGTCCTCTCTTTCAGGTGAGACAATAAAAACTGAGTCATTATAAAAGATCCCTCATTGCTTCAGAAGGGTCTGTAGTATATTTCAGTGAGAAGCTGGCATAAGGTGTTAAACACATAAACAAGAAGTCCCAGGTTCGACTCCT
Organism: Pteria penguin; assembly: GCA_035048485.1. Taxonomy (NCBI): domain Eukaryota; kingdom Metazoa; phylum Mollusca; class Bivalvia; order Pterioida; family Pteriidae; genus Pteria; species Pteria penguin. The sequence continues at coordinate 15,137,021 of CM068583.1, read as the reverse complement.
GCCAGTGGAATGAGACAGTAAAAGCAGAGATTTTGAGTCATGATGGACATGGTACATAAAAGACCCTTTACTCCTTTGGATGGTCCGTTAGAAATATGACGTGAAAAGACTCATTAACATTTCACACAGCGCGAAATAACATAATGTAATTGTATGTTGTTCTAGTTGTTTAATGATGTCATTGTTCGCTTTGTTATCGCAGTTATTGTGAGTCATTGTTGTTGTTCATCATTGTCAGATCGTAGCACATGGATGCAATAAATTGTATTAACTGTGTAAATCATGATTTACAGTTTATTCACAAGATGGTCAGTTTTCATAAGTCAACCTTTTTGGTGCACTGCATCAGGCAGAAGTCATCACCATATAAGCACAATAATCTTAGTATGACCAAAAAAGGAACAATCAAACACACAAACATATATTTGTCTTCCTAAATATCATAAGCATAATTAGACAGTCAAACGGTTTGCACAGTCCCAAAGTCAAGTTATCATATTCGCTGGATGCGATTTGAACCAAGAACCTATGGATTCCTTACCATACGATCTGGGAAAATCATGGCTATCACCTGATTCTAATTTTTTCAAACTTAGACTACATTTATCCGATTTCTTAAATCATAATTCAATTATATTTATCGAGGAGTCATTCAAGTCAAAACTCCTGACAACTGACAAGTTTCTTCTCATCAAAAACATTATGATCAACATAAGGACAAGTGCTTCCATACTTAGATCTCCACATCTTTGCCTCTCTGTTTGTGCCCACTTCTTTGACATGTTCTGCATAAACTTTCAGTCTGAGGAAAAACTCAGTCAAATTTCTACTTGCACCTTCTTCATTTTGTCCCAAAGCAAAACAGTTCTTACATACCTGAAAAATGAGAAAACATTACAAATATTCAAAACAAATAATGAACACATAATTCTTCACCCAAATATAATGCTAAATTTAGATACTAAATAAAGCTGCACAAAAAATCAATCCTGGAAAATACATTATATGTAAAAAAAAAAAAACCCGTATTTGTAAAAATCAGAATGAAAACTGCATGAAGTAGTTGTCAAAGTGGCAATACATCACTTTCAACAGGTGACCTCTTAACATTCTTACTGCCAAGACTATGTCACTTATATGATGACAGAAGCCGGTGTGGCCTAGTGGATAAGGTGCTCGGCTCATGATCGAGAGGTCCCGGGTTCGACTCCCACCCTGGGCACACCAGTGTTCTGTCTTTCGGATGAGACAGTAAAAACCAAGGTCCCGTGTCACGGTAGGTGTGGCACGTAAAAGATCCCTCACTGCTTCGGGTGGGTCTGTTACAAAGGTGTAAATTAGTATGCAATGCATCAGGCAGATGCCGTCACCATATATGTGAAATAATCGTGGAGTGACGTAAAACAATAATCAACCAATCAATATATGATGACAGCATCTGCCTGATAAATTGCATAGAAATATTAGACCTATAGGTATGCAACAGACCCATCCCCATCAGTAAGTGATTGCTTATGTGCTAACATCTGATATGATAATCAGCCAAAAGAAAGATGTAATTGGTTTTATTGATTTACGTTCCTCCATGATTAATTCACTTATACCGTAACAGCATCTGCGTGATGTATTTGCACAGAAATTTATACCTTTGCAACGGACCCATTCAAAGCAGTGAGGGACATTTTATGTGCCATGGCTACCATGACATGGGACCTCGAATTTTACTGTTTCATCCAAAAGACAGAACACCAGTGTGCCCACAGCGGAAGTCGAACCCTGGACTTTTCCACCACAAGCTGAGCACTTCATCCACTAGGCCACATTAGCTTTGATGCGACAAGAAATAGACATATCAATCTTCAATTCTATTGTACATGTACAACATTGTTTTCTGTTTTATGTAAGAATACCTTATATTGTTTTCCATATGGATCAGGATGAGCCAATAAATTCAATTTTCTTTTGTACTGTAAACAAACATTACAGAAAACCTGCCCACATCTGTAAAATATAAATACCAGTATTACATTAGAGTATATGTACATATTTATTCACAGTAAGCTCTGCAACATTTCTTACTGAAGAATTAATGTACATTCATGCAATTCATGAGCAATAATACATCATTCAAAGTCTGTTATATTAAGAAAAATAAATTTAGTAAAGATTACATATAAATGAGATGTGAATGAAAATACAATTTCAGGATAAAATTATAATCTATTCAACAAAACATACTGGTAATACCCCAATGTTTTTTCTTTATTTATGATTAAAACCAGATATATATATTTTTTCTATCATAATTCTTGCTTAAAAATTCATTTGTGCAAGACAGTACGGTAGATTTTAACATATGCATTTAAAAGGAGAGATTGAATGACTCTATGCTATCAATACACCTCTGTGAGGCTGTAACATTTGACAGCACAATCATAGATGATCCCTCCAAATCAAGAATGACGAGAAATTACATTATGATGTAATAAATTTGGAGGGAACATTAATCAATTTGCTGTCCAATGTTACAGCTCCGCAGTTAAAGGAAAGGGATCTATAAGATGACATACCTCCTACAGTGGTGCTTTCTCTCAATGAGGGAAAATTTCTTTCCACATTCCTTATTATTACATATCTGAACTGTCTCTGGATTTTTCCAATGGCTTCGAGTTATTTCTGAAAAATAATCAAAATTGTAACATATGTAATCAGGAATGACACACGCACCATACCCTGTTTTATCATACAGCAGCACCATAAGGTGAAGCATCCCCAGACTGACATGACTTTGACTTCTAAACTCTGACCTTGAAATCAATAGAGTTCTTTATCACATCATAAAAAACAAATCCGTGAAGTCTGATGAACCTGGCCCTTGCCGAATTTGTTTTCTAATGACTGAGAGTCCACAATGAAAACAGACTGACACACAAACAAAGTACATTTGTTTATTAGTTGTTCAATGACACCTCACGTTACGTTGTGTTGATATCTACCTGATAAACTACCCAGAAATTTTGACCTGTTCTGCTGACCCATCAAAAGCAGTGAGGAAGTTTTAACACGACAATGTCTACAGTGACACATGACCTCAGTTTTTCTTGCCTTGCCGGGAAGACAAGACAGCGATGAATCCATAATGGGATTGGAACTTACGACATCTTGGCCACAAGTGAAGAAGCCGTTGTTGCCCAGAGGATGTGGTGCTTAGCTCATGGCTGAATGGTCCACAATGTACCACTAATCAAGCATTTGTCAAACTGACCTCTGCCAGCTCTATGATGACTGTTGTCAACAACGATATAATGTTTATCTAACAACGACTTTGTGACACTTACCTTTATGCTCTTCCTCATAAGTTCCATCACCATCTGTTGTCCTGTCTGCTATAGCTACTTGCTTTCTCCATTCTGACTGTACATCACACATGCTCTGTCTGGCATCAAATCTTTTACTATAGGAACCTAAACATGAAGATATACTATTTAGTTACATTTTTACTTTTGTGCCTTTACTTTTACATTTCTAAAATGATTTTGGCTCACAAAGAATTACCAATGTATTTTTGCAAACAAACTGCTGAATGTTAGAAAGCTGTATAATAATGTCTTCTTCATGTGTAAGTGTACATGTACATATCTTTGATACCCAAACATCTGATTAGACCCTTTTAAATTGTTTAGCAAAGATAAAGTGTGCAAAGCCTTGTAGAGCATATTTTCTCTACTAGTACAGGCACTTCACCTACAGGTCCAGAGGGAAGTAAGTTCTAATTTAAGCTTTGAAACCTTAATTCTCATCGTCAGAAAATTTGACAAGGTCTAATTGATTATTTTGGGATGCTTTAAAAGATCACGATGGAAAATCCAGGAGCTTTCCTTGACAAACTTTTACAGTTTTGGGTATGGGTGGTCAGAAATTGCTGGAAGTGTATCTGCGCTTCTAAATGTATTGCCAATTATGTTATCTTATAGGAAAAGAATAGAATAGAATAGACTAGAAAGGAATATAGAATGCATTCAACATATAAGACTGGTTAATCTAATATGACAAGTGCATGATAAGAACTGACCATACAAAACCTATACTATGTACATTTATGGACAAGAAATGTTTTCAGGAAAGTTTTAATACTATGATTTTCAACCATCAGAAAGCAGATAGCTATAGTGCACATGTGCACTCTCCTACTAATTCTCTGTTTGTATGGATCCCCTATACCTCCTCCCTTATCCATAGTGACTGCAATAATAAACAACTCATTTTTATCTATGAGGGGACAAGCATGGTAGGAAAAAGTTGAACACAATACGTGTGAGTAGGACAGAATTATAGTTAGAAGGGAGAACATTGGAGGGGAAGGCAAGGGGTGATATTAAGTGATAAAGAGTGCATGGTCGAGAATAGAATTAGTCAGGGAGAGAGGAAAGGTCATATTTTAAAAGTTTATATTTGCATATCATATCTGATCATGCAATCATGTTAATGTTTACAAATACAAATGTTTACAAATTACGATGCATTTTATTGAACGATAATTATATCAGTCATTTGCAAGTTTAAATGGCATCACAGTGTCAAGCTGGCAGCTGACACAATTATGTTCTTGTGAAATAAATAACTGTTTTATAGACATTTCTCATGCCTCTAACCAGCTTCAATCAGCTGCTATAAAAATTTAATAAACACATGATAAGGCTATTTTATATATAAATATCTTTACAGTCAAAAAAAATATGTTCATCTGGTAAATGATATAAAAAGTTATCAACTCACCTGCATGTGCCATTTGTCTCACTTTATCTCGACTAAATTGTTTATTTACCCCATTTCTACAATCTTGATCTCGTGATCCACCAAAGTCTTCAAAGACATTGTAAAACTGTGTCAAAGCGGGATAACTCCTACAAATTTACGGACGATTTGGCGTTATTTGATTGGTTAAACAATTAGGGAAATCCCTAGGAATACCCTATGTTCTGGTAAAACAAAGATGGCGGTACGCGGTGTAGACATGAACTGGAAGTGATGGATGTAATCGACTTATGCTCTGACACTGATGAAGTCATAGAAATAACTAGTGAGGACGAATCTTCTGAAAACGAGAAACAATTCAAGCGTGACCTCAATCTTGCAAAGCAATTGAGTTTAGAGGAGGTAGGTGGTCAATCGCTAAAATAACCGTTATCAACTGATAACTTCAAAGCTAAGGTGTGCAAATTAATTAACGGTACCGAGTACGTAAACATTGTCAAGGCAACTCGATGTAAGTCGTATAAAAAGCATGTGACAGGTCTTGGATCGATATGTAAAAAGTAGACAAGTAAATGTACATCTAGACCGGTTATGAAGTTATAAATATTTATAGAGACGATGTCACAATCACACTGTACAGTAAGATTTTAAATATTTTACCATGTGCGTGCTTGACGTCCAAGTTGCATTGTATTGATTGATTGAATGCAAATTTTGTTTCAATATGATATGTAATAAACCATGTTTCAATATAATAAATAAAGTTTCTGGATAATGATTTGAAGTAAATTGTTTTGAATTAAAGAAGGTAATTTATCTGGTAAGGCATTGTTTTACTAGGCATATCAGAAAAATAATTGCCAAATTAAGATTTGAACCCTGGCATAGACCTTCCGTTTATTGTGTAAATGATCAATTGACTTTAGATTCCTTTGCAGAGAATCAAGACTGCACTTTCCTCGCTGACATGAGATTTTGAATCTCAGTATAATATAAATCTCCCCTTGTAGTATTGAATCACTTTCAATAGATTGTTTTGCTTATTGAACATTTTGTATGATTCACATCAAGCGTTTGAAGAATTAGAGGGTTTAATATTTACATTACAAAAATTATGTATATTGTATATAATTCTCTTTAATCTAATGAACCTTGGAAGTTGACAACCTTCCCCCCCCCCTTTTTTTTGCAGTTTTCCTTATAGGAGTATTATAACATCTAATTGGTTTGTTGTGACTTTTTTCATCATATTTACCAGATTTATGTTTGAGATAGTGACTAGAGGTCAGGTCAGGGAGTGATTTTTTACTTGCATGCTACTGTAATCTTTCAGTTTAGTTATTTAAATGTATAAATTTAGCTTAGGGGATTTCCAAACAATTTTGAATTAAATCTCATCTACAGTAGGATTTAACAGGTTTAGATAATGTTAAGTGACCCATGCTGCAATGCAATATTGGATTATACCATTACAAATGTTCTTTCAATATTTGTTTATCCAATTCTTAAACTTCTTTCATCTTGTTGAAGTCATGAAGGGTACAGGGTGAAATCTTTAAAGTACAGTAGGAAGAATTATCACTTCTGTACATGATACCCATTTTCCCTTTGCAGATATATTATGGGTATCTCCTTATTTTAAGAAATTATTGATTATAATCTGTTCAGAGGTCCTTAGTTATTGTACACATGTGCAGCTAGAGGCAAATTTTGGAAGTTTTATGCTGAGCTAGGTATAAGGCATGGGCATATACATGTAGTGTTTTTTATGTCGATCTCCAGTCCATCCCAATTTTCATTTATTTATATGTAATTCATATATTAAGATGTTGAAGAAGATACATTCATACATAAACAGGGGTCATACATGAGTCTGCCTTGGTGAGAGCATTTCTGTCATACCAGAATTTGTGACAATGACTTTCCTTTTGGCTTTGACCTCACATTCTCTGATTTTATGTTCAGTTCATTTTATTGAATATTTTGAGGGATTATTTATTGTTTTGTACATGTGCATTGATACATCTTGGTAGAGCATTTCATCTGTGCATATGTTATACAAGACTTGATTGACATTAGACTTGAATTTCTTTTTGACCTTGACCTCATATATCCTCATTTTGCATCTTGAAAGACTCCATCATACAGCCTATACACAGTTACATTTTTATGTGTACCAGTATTTCACCCATACCAGAATCTTTTGGCCTTGATATTTTCTTTGACTAAAAAATTTGTTTGTATAAACACAATACATTACACCTCCATTATGAATGTACATGTAAACCAAGATGAGCATGCATGTCTAATGGATGTGTACATGTAAACCAAAATGGGCATGCATATCTTATGGATGTGTATATGTATACCAAGGTGGGCATGCATGTCTAATGGATGTGTACATGTATACCAAGGTGGGCATGCATGTCTAATGGATATGTACATGTATACCAAGGTGGACATGCATGTCTAATGGATGTGTACATGTACACCAAGGTGGGCATGCATGTTTAATAGATGTGTAAATGTATACCAAGGTGGGCATGCTTGTCTAATGGATATGCATTTGTACATGTATACCAAGGTGGGCATGCATGTCTAATGGAAATGTACATGTATACCAAGATGGGCATGCATGTCTAATGGATGTGTACACGTATACCAAGGTGGACATTCTTGTCTAATGGATATGTACATGTATACCAAGGTGGGCATGCATGTCTAATGGATGTATTTCAAGTTATTGCAACAGAAAAGATTATTTGTATCACCATTATGGCAAATTTATGACAAAGTTTTGGTGATATCCAAGTGGGGTTTTTTTTCTGAGCTGTAGGTCTTGGATTCTCCTATCTTCCCCACCATGTTCCTCCTCTGACAATTTCCTTTCTTCTCCACCATGTCTCCCTTCCCACAATCTCCTATCTTCACCACCATCTTCCTCTTCCCACAGTCTCCTATCTTAACCAAAATCTCCATATTCCCACAGTCTCCTATCTTCCCCACCATCTCCCTCTTCTCAAAGTTTCCTATCTCCCCCTTGTCACAATCTCCTATCTTCCCCTTCCCTCATTCTCCTAATCTCTCCCTTTCCACAGTCTCCTATCTTCACCAAGATCTCCATATTCCCACAGTCTCCTACCTTCCCCACCATCTCCCCCTTCCTGCAGTCTCCATATTCCCACAAACACCTTTCTTTAATGCCTTCATTATCCCTATGTGGATGTTGAGTCTCAGTGGTTGCCAGGTTGCAGGACACTCAACTTGCCCTCTCTCTCTATTTGGGTTAAATCTGGGTTAGTGGAAGACTTGAGGCCAAGCAGTTGCCTGCAGTGCAGGTGATTGATGTTCAATTTCCTTATTGTACCACTAGTGAAGAAGTCAGTTACATCCTTTTTCCATGTGACATTGTGACTGAAAAATGGTTACAAGTAGTTCAAACCCTTATCAACCAACTTAGTATGAGTGTGATTTTTGGTTTTAGGCAAGGTTTGCCAAAGGTTGGTAATTGTCTTTTAGAATCCTGGTTTTGTAAAAATAAATAAATGAAAAAGAAAAAAGAATGATAAAAAAAAAGAAAAAAAAAAACAAGAAAACATTATCAATCCAGCAGAGAAGTATATTTGTCAAATATTAATTTTTCTATTAGTTGCTTTTTTTTTTAATATTTATTTATTTATCTATTTATTTTTGTTGCAACATCTGAATGATAGAACATTCTGCCAAAAACACAGCATATTTGATGTATTCTTTTCTTGCATGTCACTTAATGTCCCACATTTCGGTTGTTTAAATTTAAACCACGAATCTTTTTGTAATACCATCCATTATATGTAAAGGGAGTGTCTTTGTGTATTGATAAAACCCAAGCCACGAAATAATTTACCGCGGCATCTGTGCAAAATTGTTATCCATGCAGCAGGTCTCCACGAAGTGTTGCATTGAGGAATTTTTTATTTGTCACGAGTCCTGTAATAGGGGCCGCCCTTATCAATTAACACCTCTATGTTAATACGATGATAGGCGGCGTGTACAATGTATTTGAACTTTGGTGTTTATCAGTAATATCACGGCTCCGTCCTCCTCCGCGGAAAGACCGAGTGTGGGAATATGTTATAATACGCAATTAATAACATAGAAATATTGTAAATAAAACGTATACAATTGACATTATAATGAGGCCTAGGAAATAAGATGGAAGTGTCAGATTCAGAACCCCCCCCCCCTTTTTTTTTTTTTTATTTCTGCTGCAGTGACTCAGAGATATATGTCTCTGAGTGACTTCAAATTTTGGGCAAATCCAAAACGTTCGCAATATTCGGACAAAGTTGTCAAAATGTGTCTGACACTGATTTATACAGACTCAACATAATTATAGTCTCAACATTCAGAAAAAAACCCAGATCCACCAGTTACAAAAATAGTTACAGTCTAAATTTAAATGGTTTCAATCAGAAGTAACGGAAAGAACGGGCGGTTCAATTTGATGTCCTCCTTTTTATGCGGAATGTCGAAGTTTATGATATTTTCTGATTTGCAGTGGAATAATGCAGAGTTTGGAGTCGTCGGCAAAATGTCATAGGGAAAGAAACCCCGGATTACATTAATCAATGAGGTCGTTTGTCAAACTCAAAATACAAAAAGGGAGGGGGGATTGAAACTATCTTTTATAGTTAGTAATTCACTGAATCGGCGACTTTTACGATCCGTTGAAAGTTATTGTCTTGAAGTAGAGTTAGCAATAACTGGACCGAAATTTGCTGATAGCAAAAGTGCTTGTGGACTGACAGATATAAATAGAAATGTGTTTGAATTTTTTTGACAGATTGTTGTGATACCAGACTTCAAAATCAATATATTTATAGTAAATTACATTATCCTGTATTTATGAGTATACATATACTATTATTTTTCTTTCAAGTTGTGATAAATCTTCTTTAACCCCTAGTTTTGACAGATGGTGTCATGACCTTTTAATGACGACAATTAACCCTAGATATTAATTTAGGAGTTTCCCACCTTATATTTTGTCACCTCTGGCACCGTCAATTTGATTGTCATTATTTTTTGGTGACGCTATTTACTTTGAAGTCACCACCACAGGGTAATCCATCCCCTGTTCGTAAATCATACGGAAGTAAATGTCACTGATTGGTTATTGTAGTTTTTAAAGGGATATAATTTTTGATATGGAATTCGAAAATCGCACAGAAAAGGTACCATTCTGTATTTGAGTATAGATGAGCACTTTGAAAATATTATTGCCACGATAATTTGTAAGTAATTTAGCAGTTAATTTGTCCTTTATTTCTGCCTTAAAAGAGACGTAGACTACTTGTAGTAGGCTATGTCTCTGGATCTATGTATAATTCAGATATAATACGAGTGTTTCATAAATTTTATTATTTTGATATACCGGGTATTTGTGTTTTAGATTTGTGAATAGTTTTATTGATATAAGTTCATGAATATTTACGTGGTAACTAAATCATCTATTCACGTTATGGAGCGGGATTGAATTTAATGCAGACGATCAAATTTCAGTATCTAGTCGCATGATGTTTACTAATAGAAGGCAGGTGATCTCGTGCTACCGTGTCACAATCAAAATTTTTGAAAGCAACACGCTAAACTGGCTCTTTAAATACATTTATATATAAATCTATCTATAATTACGAAAATATTACCTGACGACATCCAACACATGGACGGACTCACGGAGATCGTCTGATGCAGAGTTAGTTGGCCTTCTCGCTATGATACAGTTCCGAGAATTTCGGACCGTAAACCGATTTTTGTCCGGATTGCAAAGCAATTACGGTCTATTGATTGGAGATGACCGTCCGTCATTTGATTTGTTCTGATGTCTGTCCGTCAACATTTTGGTTAAGTTTCAAGTTTAAGCTAAATCTCGGCAACTAAGAGGAGTATAAACATAATACTTGCACCTTATACATAGGTTCCTCATGACCAGAGCGTTCACATTATGCCATGACTTTTATCCTAGTGACCTTGGACTTTGACTTTTAAAACTTTAAGTTTGACTATATCTTCGGAATCAATAGGGATAGGGCTTTGATACTTCATACATAGGTTCTTTTTGACTAGAGCTTTCAATTGATACCATGACGGTCGACCTTGTTTCGAATTTACTTTGCAATCCAGCCGAACCGTCTGTAGCGGTTTCTTGTTACATCAGAATCTGTATTGTGTAGGTTTTGATCAAAGCGCATTGTTCATAAAAAGGGGAATGTTGTTCATAAAAAGGTGAATTATCTAGACACCGCCGATGATTCGCCGTTCAACCGTTTCTACCGATCTTGGTCATTGATTGAGGTGTTCGGCTTGTTACCTAGAGATCTTGTGTTCGACTCCCTCCGCGGGTACACCGGTGTTAGGTCTTTCATATGAGAAAGTAAAAACCTAGACCCCATGCCACGGTAGACATGGCACGTAAAAGATCCGTTTAATACTGCTTCTGATGGGTCCGTTGCAAAAGGTATGAATTTCTATGCAATGTATCAGTCTCAGGCAGAATAATCATCGTGGAGTATTAATAATAACAAAAAAAAAAAAAAGGGAGTGGCGGATATGGGAGGGGACTTAGACAATAATTTAACGATTACACAACGAATTTATTTGGGATTTCTCCTTCAATTATCTACCTAGTAACTTAGCGAATTAAACAGCATATGTACTTCATCGAGATCGATAAGATCAATTTAAGTTAAATTGTACTGTTAATGATTACTTCATTGAAATACCAGTCGCAAATACGTTTGTCATGCGTTTAATTATTGTCATTCCTTTTTGTGAAACAGTTAAATTTCATAAACATATCAAACGAAATAAATGAGATATCATAAATTGACATCATTTCTTTTCTGCATCTACAAGTAGACAAAATCACAAATGTACTTATTTTACCTTTATGCCTCTCCAATGAGTCCTACAGGTGTATAGATAAATATAATCTTATTGTATTTATTTATACATGTGAAGTAGAGAATTTATTCGCTTTAAGGTGTCATCAATTACTTATTAAAATTTTCAGTTAGAGTAAATCACGACAGGCGTTGAGTAAGGCTGGGGCATGAGTACTCAAGTGACATGAAGCTAAGTCAAGTTCGTTGGAATATATCTTATTTTAGTCGTGATGGAAGTTCACTACAGGGAAAGACACTGGTTGGCGCCATGGAGCGAGTTTTTCATAGTAGACAAGGTATCCGTTATTTACGAACGTTTTGTGATGGTGACGAACAAATGAAGGGACGAAATGTGGCAATGAAATTAATGCAGTTATCTCAAGGGTTTGTAATTCCGTGTTTTAGCTCGTGACCGAGAGGCCCCGCGTTCGATTCACACAGACGGCTTTTCGATGTCTTTGAGATGAGACAGTAAAACAGAGGTCCAGTGTCACCGTAGACGTTGTGACGTAAAAGATCTCGCAGTGCATCTGATCGGTCCTTTGCATAGATAGAAATTTCTCTGCAATGCATCATTCAAGCAGATGCCTTTTTCTATATACTTTGATACAGTGTTTTTCACCTAATGAGAGACTGAACTTCATTCTATGTGTCGTATGGATGTCTCTAGTGTATCAGACTTTTTTTTAATTATGTATATAGTATATATGCAGAGTGTTTATTTCTGTCATTTGATAACTTTTGTTCCTCCGGATTAAAAGTGATCTCAAAGTTATCAAATGACATTTCATACACATAAGCAGTATTCCACCTAGGGCCTTCTGTTTGGAGTTTAAACAAAACCACCCTGGCTGTCGATTAGAAAGTTGTTACCTTCTGACTTCATTGCAGTTGTATGCGAGCCGTGCATGACTTGGACGTGCATCTACTGAGAGTTGCATCAGCGCAAAGCATTTGTATTTCAATGCATTCATGCATTCATTTATATTCGTAATTTATTTTAATCATATTGCCGTGTTATAACGGAGTTACGAACAATGGTAGTGTTAATATGACATTTTAAACGACAGAAATTTGGATTATTCTAAACAGACGTTAAAGGTTGGAGGGGCTTCGTAGGCGGAGAATATATAAGTCATTGAGGGTAATATAGGGAGACGTCGTAATGGATAGCTCAAAATGACAGAGAAAATGGATAATGTGGAATTCCTGTTTTATGTTAACTTTGTTTTAGAATTGGTAGCGATGGAAGTAAGTTCTTAACTTTTGGCTTTTCATAAAATCCATTACCTCAACATACATGTATATTGTAAACAATATTGTTGTTTTTGTTGTTTTGGGGGGGGTTTTTGTTGGAGGTTTTTTTGTTTGTATTTGTTTTTTGTTTAATATACTTTGTCATTTTGATTGTAGTATGATATACATATCAAGTCATTTTAAAACTATTACGTTTTATTATTAATTTTTATTTTGTTGTACAAGTCTTCTATCATAATGTTACAGTATTAAGTCAGTATTAAGTAGCAGAACCAAAAGGAGGGGGTGGGTAGAGGGGATGGGGTGGGGAGTTTGTAAATGCCAGAAGGGCAGAGTGAACATGGATATGTTATTTCAATGTAACAGGGTAATAAGACTGAACAGGACTTTTAAATGAGATGGAGGAAGAGTATACAGGGATTTGAAAATGTTGGAGAAGAAGTTGAACATTGACTTGTAAATGTCAATAAGGTAGGGTGAATGCTATTCATAAATGTCAGGAAAGACGAAGAAGGATTCAAATGTCACAGAGTAGGAGTGAACATAAAGGTCTAAATAACAGAAGGAAGAGTAAACAACGATTTGTAAATGTCATGGAGAAAATGTTATGTGAGTGAATAGAAAGATGTAAATTATAGGAAGCAATGCTGTACAGAAATTTGTATACCAGGGTGGAAGAATGAACAGGGATTTGTAAATTTCATAGATGAAGAGTGTAATAGATCATAAGGGTGCTATACTGAATATCTTATAAAGCATAAGGGTGCTATGCAAAATAGCCTATGAGTCAAGACCATGAAGGGTGCTATGCTGAATAGCCTATGAAATGTGAGGGTGCTATGCTGAAAAACATATGAAACATGAGGGTGCTATACTGAATAGCCTATGAGTCATAAGGCCATGAAGGGTGCTATGCTGAATAGTCTATGAAGCATGAGGGTGCTATACTGAATAGCCTATGAGTCATAAGGCCACTAAGGTGCTATGCTGAATAGCCTATGAAGCGTGAGGGTGCTATACTGAATAGCCTATGTGTAGTAAGGCCATTAAGGGTGCTATGCTGAATAGCCTATGTTTCATAAGGCCATTAAGGGTTCTATGTTGAATAACCTATGAAGCATGAGGGTGTTATTCTGAATAGCCTATAAGTCATAAGTGTGTTATGGTGAATGGCCCAAGGGTCATAACAGTGGTACTCTAAATAGTCTCAAAGTCATAGGGAGACTGTGATGATTAGTCTCAAAATCATCAGGTATATTCAATAAGCTGCAGATCTTAAAGGTGTTGCTGCATACCGGATAGATTGTGAGTCACAAGTGCAGGGCCATAAGAAGCATTTCACATCAGGTGGAAGAGGGAGGGGATTTGCAAACATTGATTTTCGTTTCATTTTGTAAAATGATCAAGTAAATGTTGGTCCATTATCGGACAAAAAGGGGGAGGGGATTGTAACCCTTGATTACATGTTTATCATTTCACAAACTGGTAGTTTTTATTTTTAATTTAAGCCTCTTTTTCTACCTCTGATAACCAGTAATTATATATATATATATATATATATATATCTGAATTTTGAATCAGTAAATAGAAAGGTTGGTCGGAGTACCATCTAAAAGTTGTGGTTTCATGGCTTTCTTTTCCACAACACACACCTTAATGTCAACTAGGTGAAATGAACCTGTGTGTGGCTTAAAAGAGTAATAAACAAAATTCCTTACTAAGTAGGAGATGTAAAAAAGGGGTGTCTTCTTCCCTTTTGAAAAAATTGATTTTTCAATCAACCATTTTATTAATTTCAAGACTTTCATAAATTTCAGTTGAATAGACCAAGATACAGCAAAGATGGGAGTTCAAGTAGATCTAAACTTGGAAGCATCAAAATCACTCCCTCTGTCACAGAAAAACTCAAGTCTAAATTTCACAGGAAAAAGTTCAACTGGAAGCAGAATATTCTGGGATTTAGTGAAGACTCATCTGCTGATAGTGACAATGTGGAGGTGGCTGCAAGTGCAAATAAGTACATAAAGCTAGAGGACGGTGAGCGTCTACAGTCTGGATCAAGTCATGCGGAGGAGACTTTTTCTGATGATCTTCCTGACTTAGAGGACTGCTTTATCGTAAGTCCTCCACTTCAGAAGTTAAACTCTCAGCCAATACAAGAAACTGTGTACAGTATTAAGAATGAATCAGAGAGTGGATCCAGAGAAGCAGAAAACATCATTAATGTACAAGTAGTGGAGAACTGGAATTCAGATGACGAATTTTCAACAGCACCCGACTCTCCGATTTTACCCACACCCTCTCCCGAAAAGGAAAAAGCAATCAAATTTTCAGCAATAGCAAAACAAAATTTGGCTAATATTTTGAAAAAAGTCAAACCCAAGACAAAGTGTTCAAATTCCCTTTCAGGACTGCAAACAGCAGATAAATCTGGACAAGAAGCTTTGGATGATTCGAAAGATCGGCATTTTTTGGATTTCGTAGATGTGCCAGAAATTCCAGAACAGTGTTCATCAAAATCTAGTCATGACATTGATTGGCGAATCCCACCGGTTGTACTGCCACCAAATAATTTTAACAATAATGGTGTCGTTCGACGGCGACGGCCTAAATGTAAATCAACAAAACGACAATATGGCGATTGTTCTCAAAATCGGGTATCCAGTGACATCAGGAATTACATTCAACCTGTGAAGAAAAGTTATTCAATTGAAAAAGAACGAAACATCCAATACTTAATGCCCATGCGTTGTAAACTACCTGAGATGACCATGCATCATTTATCAGCTGATCTTGAAAATTTGCATGTTAGTACTGTGACAGCTTGTTTGGAAGAAGAGCATCCAGACTTTCTGAAAAGAGGGTTAGAATTTGTAGACGATTTTCTGTGTAAATATGAACCTAGCTCATCGGTTATAAATCAGGTGCTACATCAGGGCTTCCTGCGCAGTCGAGATATGTCACTCATGTTAAAGTCTTATCAAATTCTGCTTCGTATCAATCAAGAATACCCAGAAATGATCAAGATGGATTGGGAGATGCTACAAGATATCATGAATGAACTTTGTATAGGAAGGGGGTTGTTCTTACAAGATCCATTGATTCTTTGGTTAGCCAGCCATTTTCTTCAACTTTTCATCACAGTTTTGGAGACTGATTTATATAGCAAAGACCTTACAAAAAACATTCGACAAACTATGGCTTATAAATTAATATCGTACGATTGTGCGTACCTAAATCTAAAAGAATTAGTGAACTGGATAGTGTGCTCCATTACTTGTGGAGAATATCCTGAACTAATTGACCAACGATACATACAAGTGGAAGACCAGATGTCTAGTCTCAAACGAGCTGACTCTCCGAAAATCTTACCTTTGCTTCAAGAGTTGTTAGCATTAGCAATAACTGTGAGTACGAGTTGCAAAGAAAGTGCAAAATCAGTTGCATCAGAGCTGCTCAAATCGTATTCCTATCTTCCGAGTCTACCCCACAAAAAACTCTTAATAGAATCTATGTCTTCTGATTTGTTGCGATATCGCTTTGTCACATTGGTGCTAGAAACGTACTCAGAAGACTGTATTCCACCCTGTGAGTTTCCCATGGATCTAAAGAGCATTATTGAGAGCTTTTTTCCTGCTTTACCACCACGGTATGGGTTGACCCCACCTACAACACCCCAGTCGGAGGATGAGGAGGATGGTCCTAATGATAACAGGACTGGACAGTATCCCACCGTCATGGTGGATGAACTTGTTCTGCTGCTGTATCATGCTGTACAGAGCCACCTACACTGTACACGACGTGAGTTTTATATAACATTTGATTTTCATTTACTTATAAATAGAACATTGTTGTATGAGCATTCATTTGTATAGTCTTATTAAAAGTGTTGTGAAGATTGGTAACCTGGTAGATCAGGGTTTTTTTTCCTCAAATCAGGTCCATTATAAGGACCCTTCTCAATGGAAATTTCATTGATTTTTCCCAAAATTTGTCTAAATTTCTCCCAAACATTGATCTTTTAGCATTATGCAAATGGGACAAAAAATTCCCAAATGCAAAGGTACAGGCACCTTTGAAAAAAGAAAAAAGAGAACCCACTGTAAATGCACCCTATTTCCTCAGGGTTTGATTAAAGAAGAATGAGCTTGTACATTCTTACAAAGGTTTCCAATGCTGAGATTAAAACTTTGAGTAAAAGTGGCTTTAGAAATATGACAGGCAAAGTATTTACATGTGTACAATGAGCAAAAGTGAGATCTGGATTGGCATACTTCCAATCAGTGCCGGTCAAAATATTATGCATTCTAGTAGTGGAGTAGCTCAGTGGATTATGTGCTTGGCTCAACACCCAAAGGTCCTGGGTTCGATTCCTGGCGTGGGTGTCCTGTCTTTTGGATAAGACATTGGATACCAAAGCCCCGTGTTATGGTAGAGGTGGTCTGTAAAAGATCCCTCACTGCTTCAGATGGGTCTTGCAGAGGTATCATATGCAACACATCAGGCAGATGCTGTTGCCATAGTATATACTGAAATAATCAAGGAGTGACTTAAAAAAAAATCAATCAATCAATATCATCATTAGCTGTATTCAGTGATGCGTCTGTAATCAGCAGTAACAGACATTTACAACAATTGTTTTTTAAAAGGAATTATGAAATGCAAAACTGTAGTATGCTTCATATGTGTTCGGAAATACTACCTCTGGACTGAATGATCGTGGGTTTCTGATGATGCTGAGATACCTGCTTGGTCTATGCCACTGGATGCCTGATTTCAGTGTTCATAATTAAATATATAAATAACCTTGACCCTGGACTTTGATTTACTTTTAAAAAACTTTAACTTTGGCTAAATCTTTGAATCAATAGTGATAGGGCTTTGATACTTCACACATAGGTTCTTTATGATGAGTGCTTTAAATTGATACCATGACTTTTAATCTTTTACCTTGACCTTGTTTCAAATTTTCTTTGCAATCTGGCCATAGTGGTATCTTGTTGTGGATACAACAGACTGCATGGAGTAGATGAGTTAGAATATATTACATACCAGTATTTTGGGGTTTTTTTCAGGTAAGAAACACAGATCTCTTCGTTCTCAGTGCTACTACAAACTGAAAGACCTTCAAAATATCTCGAAAGACGATAAAGAAGGTATCAAACTCCTACCAGAACAACTGGAAAGTCTGAGGGAAAGACTGTTGAACTTTAATCCAGATTTATCCAGAGAAACAGAGCTATATTTAGCAAAAATGGCCTGCTTTTCTGATTTATAAATGTGGTTATTGCAGTTTTATATCATTCATTGCTCTGTATCAGTAGTAAGTTTAATGAAAAATTGATTTTCTTATAGATCTCTTTACTAAGTGTGGAGCTGTAACATGGGATGGCAAAATGATAACTGTTCTCTCCAAATCAATCAGAATGACGTCAAATTGCGTTATGATGTGTAGGATATGAAAGGAAAAATAATCAATTTGACATTCAACATTACAGCTCTGGAGTTATGTAAAAAGGTCTTTTTTTTTGTATCATAGGGTATAGAGTTCAGTATGAAATGTTTCTATATTAGATTTAGGCAGCGTTTTAAAGGCAAGTTCCATTAAGCATAGGAATGCTTCGGTTAACAAATTTTTATGAAGTTTTGGAAACTGAGATATGTGAATGAAGTGCAGTCAAATCTGCTTTAAATCCACCCCTATTAAGCAGTCACCAGTCTTTACAAACAATCATTCTGTGTACCTTATTGCTGCAGTGTAATTGTCCACACAAACTCAGTTCGTGATAAGAAACCACCTGCCTTAAGTGACCACTTTTCTACCTTCCTATGGTAGTCATTTAAAGCAAGTTTGGCTGTACATCTATTTTAAATTAGGCCAAATAGAAAAATATGCATGTATCCTGTAACTTGTTGAAAAAAATTAGGGTCAGTATATCGTTTTGGTTTTGTTTTTTGGTGGTTTTTTTTTCCATTACTGAATAATGTTTGATGGCAACTAGAAAGCATATGGACCTCTCACAAGTGACAGTTACTTATTTTTTGCCCAAACAATTATCCGTTGGATATCAAAAACTACATTTTAAAGCAAATATTGATTACTGGAGTAATTTTCTATTGAAAGTGCAATAAAAAATTAGGGTTGGTAGGGTTACAGGAAACTTGCATATTTTTTCTTTTCGCCTTAATAAAAATAAGGTTATTAATATACATATAAATACTTAAGTACTTGAGTTCTAATTTTCTTTCTGAAGAGGCATTATTACACCTCTGTATGTTATAGATATCCCATAATTATATATATGAGTATAGTATTCATGCAAGATTATATTTTATATTTTTTGAAAAGTTCTTCTCAAATTTCTGTTTTTTCATTTTGAGACCAAATTGAATTTACATATAAATACATTCACTTTATGGAAATGTATAACAGTATTTTATACCGGAATTTTTAGTTTCAAAGTGCATATTTAGATTTATATAATGGCTGAAGATATAGATACATGTAGTAATATTTATAGTATTAGATCAAAAGAAATTATTGATCAGTTTGGAATTAGGTACATAGTTACTCATTAAAAAACAGTTTCGTAATCAGGTCAAAGCAGAGGAATAAATACTTTTTTTTATTTCAAGATGTGTAAGTTAGACTGCGAAGGGGAGGGGGCTACTTAGAAAGTATAAAATATAATGTTTGTCTATAATGGGTCCCCAGTAAGTGTCCTTATTTACAGACCCTTTTTTTCTTTGTATAATAAGTGCTCAAAAGTCTTCCTCTGTTTTACTTTATCATCCATTTATCAAATGCTCAATTTAGGTATCATGCATTAGCAAGTTTTTCACCTTTTGATGTATAGATTTTCATTAATTTATGAAATTTTAGAATCCATCTGTTACAAAGTAATAATTTGATATTTTCTTCAGTGTTATAATTTGAAAGACTTCTGTCGCATCGCACAGTTACACAGTAATTACTCATTGCTAGAGTATGTCAACATCTATCAAATTTCATACCAAAAAGGATTAATGCAGTTTGGTAGTGACTTATTCAGATTGAATGATGAAATTCTCCTCATTTCTTAACTAGAACAACTGTTTACAAAGCAAGTTTATATTTTGGTCTCTCACACTGCATCTGGTAAAGTGCAGTATCATTTAACAGTCACGTAATTTTTGCTGCTGGATGATGCATTTCAACAATAAGATCTATCAACATACTTCAAGGGTTCAAGTCAGCATTACTTGTTTATTCAATTGATCAGAGTAAGACCTCCAAGATCTTGTAAGTAAAAGTCAACGTCTGGATACTCTTCTCCAAAGACATTCATGCTACATTTGAGTATGTATTGTAGCAAGTTTTTAGCTCGCCAGGACGAGTATAATTTCACATTATTCATGTATAATTTAATATCTCACATGTGTATTCCTTGTGCCTAAATCTTTCATTGGGCACCAAAATTTTAACTTTGTGACCTTGACCTTTAAGTTTGACCTACTTAAAAAAAAACTTTAATCGTGGTCATGACTTTCGCACAGTAACAGATAGGGTTTGAATATTTCATATGTGTAGTCCTTGTGACAACACCTTTCATTACATATCCAAATTTTTGACGTTGACCTTGAAGATTGACCTACTTACAAACAAATTTTCCTTTTTAATTATGGGTGCCAAGCTCTGTTATCTTCTGACAACTCTTGTTGCATCACCAGTAGGTCATGCTGGTGTAAACCCTTACAAGATATTGTTAGATCTTAAAAAGCAGCAAATTTACAAATCCATTTATAATAAGATCGTGGTATAGTACTGTATTGAAGGGTTCTTGGTAGGGTTCTGTACTGAAGGGTACTTTTAGCCTTTCAGTCCCTCCTCCCAACATCCTGTTGGTCCCTGTTCTATCGACGTACCTATGCATTTTCAATGGTTTATCCTCTACTCTTGTTGCCTTCAGTGATAAAATATTAACCAGCATAAGGCAACATTAAGTTAATTTTCATATTCTCATCCATTGTCAAGAAAAACCACGTCCATTACGTAGTTTCATTGGATATCACAGTTAAATTAATGTTTGACTGGCCATTTATTTATAACGTCACTGATGAAAAACTGTGCCAAAAAGGTGCAATGTCGGGCATTTGACAATCAGTCAATTACATTTACTGACAAATCGAAACTAAGAGAATTTGATGTGGGATGAGGGGTGGGGAGGTTGATAAGAATTTACAATCAAACAATGTAAAGCTAATACACAGTAAATACTTCTAAATGTGATGTTGAACTGTGGTTTATGTAAAATGTGTTTTATATGTGTCAATTCCTTGCCTTGCTCCATTAAGGAAAGAAATGGTAAAATTTTAGATGAAAAATTAACTTTGTTAAGGAACAAGTTTTTAATGCATTGTATGATATATCATTATTTATTGCCATGTTATTTTGTTAATTTTGTAGTATTTGTTACATTTTGTAAACTTTGTTACTTTGAAATACTAACAGTGCTGATTGTACATAGTGTACATACATGTTTTGAAGTTATGTAGTGTATACAAAACAACTTCTTTAGATTTCTGAAATCCATCCATGAGTGTAATTGTTTAGTTTTTTATTGTATCGTGTTCCATGATTGTGATTTTTTTCTGAAGTAATTTGAAAACAAATAAATTTGTTTTAAGCGGTATCAGTTCCACCCTGACTTGCTAAGGTGTGAATTCAGTATTTTAAAACTCCCTGTTGTAATATTCCACTTTTACCTAGTTAAGGGTAGATTGAAGAGATGTAAATTTATTGTGGAGTTACTTACTTTCCTTTAATAGTGGTAACTGTTACAATTTAATCATTCTAATTCATTCAGTTTTGAAGCAGTCAATCTCATTCAATCATTGATTGTTGGGAACAGCTTCATTTACAACCATGTGACGAACATTGACCACTCTCAGACTTTAGTTATGGCTAGGTTATTATGTCACAAAACAAGTATTTCAGCCCACCTCTAGTTCAACCAGATGTTCCATGATTGCCTTTTTTTTTTCCCCCAATTTTGTATTGAAATTTTGGCCCTCATAGACCCTTTCACGTTAACCATGGAGCTGATGTTTAGTGTGGCAAATAGTAACATTGCCCATAAATTTCTTTTTTTACGTCGATACAATATTGATTGTGTTGTACACCGTTTTGTGGAAGCAGTGATGATTTTGCCTTTCAGAATGTGAGTCCTGCAATTAATATGAAAGGGTCTATTCACTATTCAGTTTCTTACTTTATTGCTATAACTACTAAGATACGCTCAACCACAGAACATAATTATAATATTAAGGTACGATCAAGCACAGAACGTAATTATAATATTAAGGTACACTCAACCACAGAACGTAATTATAATATTAAGGTACGCTCAACCACAGAACATAATTATAATATTAAGGTACACTCAACCACAGAACGTAATTATAATATTAAGGTACGCTCAACCACAGAATATACGGTAATTATTGTATTAAGGTACGCTCAACCACAGAACATAATTATAATATTAAGGTACACTCAACCACAGAACGTAATTATAATATTAAGGTACGCTCAACCACAGAATATACGGTAATTATTGTATTAAGGTACACTCAACCACAGAACGTAATTATAATATTAAGGTACGCTCAACCACAGAACGTAATTATAATATTAAGGTACGCTCAACCACAGAACGTAATTATAATATTAAGGTACGCTCAACCACAGAACGTAATTATAATATTAAAGTACGTTCAACAACAGAATATACGGTAATTATTGTATTAAGGTATGGTCAACCACAGAACAACTGTGAATATGGAGGTACACACAATGACAGGACTTAAGATATTGATTTGCATTAAAATGAAAAATGTCTTCTTTCCTAAGATTTAAGGTTGTAAATCTGCTTTAATGGCCTCATTCTCAGTATACCCCCAAAAAACAGATATGCTAATGTTGATTTTACCAATACAAACTTATTCCCAACAACCAATGAGATTGACCGTTACAGATTCCATGCATTTGAACAGTGGCAACCCTTTTTATAAATAAGTTGAGGAGTAAAATGTTTCACTTTAATCAAATGAATATTACAGGGATTGTTGTATTAATAGGTAGGGTGGAGTGTAATGAAAATTAATCATTAAACCCTTGCTCAATGAATATATAAAATGGACTGACTCTGTCCATTTATAGGGAGAATGAACTATTCCACTCTGGACCATGCCCATTTTATAAATAGGGGGAATATGTATTTCCATTCTAGACAATCAATAACTAGGGTAGATTAATGGATCTACCGGTATACCAAACGGCTGAAACATTTTATCAGCATCTTCTTTGTTAATGTTGTGTGTGTGACATTTAAGTTTCCAGCCGTTAATGTTAAGTGTATGGCATTCCAATTTCCAACTGTATTTTAATGTTACTGTAAATACAAGTATGTACATTAATTCAACTAACTATATTTCATTGAATTATATAAACGTGTATTGATACAAATGAATTTCAGACATATGTATTGATCTTTTTTAAGATTTATCACATTAGTAAAATTTGTTTAACATATTGTGCGAAGGCTTTATAAGTAATATTACCTTCTTATTTTTCAGTCTTCATGTTTTAATTACAATAATATGAAAGAAACACTTTACTTATTTAGAATCAGACTGGAAGAAAGAGTTGGATGGGGGTGAATGTCTGCTCAGGTCAACTTTCAGGAAGTTCCTTCTCACAGAAGACCAAATTTTACAATTTATTTTAGTCGTAACGTAACATTTTGATAGTTCAGTACTCCCATCCTTCTTCCAAATCAAAAAAAATTTCTATTGGTCTCCCCCAAGGGTAACATTTTAAGGTCTTACAGAATCTAGATTATCAAGTAGTATTGCTCTTGGAAGCATGATTTATAAAATTTAATGATAAAGTGGACTAATTTGAAAGTAAAACAAAATCGTTAAATGGTGTATTGAACTAAAAATGATAACTGCTTCACATTCACAAATTAATTGCTAGGTGATTCCACCAGTTTTCTACTTACTGTAATGAATAGTATACCAAACATCCTAGTTCACTCCTCTGGAAGTTTGAGAACAGTACACTTTTCATTCAAAGATTTTAAGATACTTTATTAATAATCTAGGTTTAACTGGCAGCAACTTTTTATGTCCCTGGATCAATAAATCGGAGGCAAATTGTTTGTTGTTTGTTTTGTTTTGTTTTTTTCTATCCGTATCTTTTTCAACTTTAATATGTTTGTTCATTGTTGATCAAATCTGAAAAGTTTTCAGGAATAAGCCGAATCTTAATATTTAGATCGATTGTTTTTGATGTGTAAAAGGGATATTTGAACCTGTTCGTTTCTTCGTAAATTTTATGAATAGACCAACACTCACTAAAATCTCACTTTTCCACCAGATGGTCACCTTCTTTAACACACTAAACCCACTTCTTCATTTCAACAACTCTAGTTAATAGATGTCAGCATTTCCTGCCATCTCTGATAATACTCGAAGGTGTCTTTCCAGTGCTTAACACGGTGTTATTACATTCATAAATGAATTTCTAGTCAGATCATTTTGTGATACAAATTCCCAAATAGATTCCATTTTCATTGTGTCATCTATAAAGCAACAGGGGTCAGTTGTTTGAAACTTTAACCACTGGCTGAACTAACCATTGGTTAAAGTTTGAAAGACAATTAATTTAATTTATAAGATTTCTGTGTAAATATCTACATTACATTACAAAACTGGTTTCATGTTTCAAATCAGTACACAGATTATTATCTCATTTCAAAGATATAGTCAGATGAAATTTAACCACTGGTTAGCTTAAACGGTGATAAAGGTTTCTAATAACTGGCCCCTATGTATAACGATGGTGGCTATTCATCTGCATGATACAAGTCATAATGGATAGCAGACATGTTCCTTGAGCACTCCAATTTTACATTTCTTATAGTGGATTCTTCACAAAGAATAGGTGCTAGAATACTCCCTGAGCGTTGGTAGTTTTTATAGACCAATGAATACTGTCTCAAGATCCTTTGAGCATAGACAGGGGGGGCAGCACTTGTTAGTTTTTCTACATGCTCTTTCATTGTTGAACATTTTGCTACTGCTATGCGGATGAAATTATCCTGTTCTGAAAATAAACAAAAATATACAGAGAAAATTTATAGAAATAGAAGGAAGTTATGTTCTTCAACAGAGAATGTGAATATCTTTGTGGTAGATAGTATTTTTCGCATTTCTTTACGTGTACATGTATATTTTGATGAGTGCCCTTTTTTCATTATCTGTAACTGTGTTTAATTTTAGTTGAAAACTTGTCTTGCAGTATAGGAAGATACTATAAAGTATTAGCAACACTTGATTATGGGATGGTCCATACATTTCCATACTGACATTTCATACTTCAAATTTTGTGTTGGTAGAGAAGATATTTATTTTTGTATCTAATAGAAATAAAGATATCATGAATTTATGTTTAATTTTTATCCTTTAAAATGTTTCAGTTCTTTTCCATCTTGTAAAAGGGTTTATTTTCTGAATTGTTATGACAAATTTTACCCTTAGCTGTCTTTTTTTTACTAAAGTGATTGTGATTCTTCAACTATTGATATCAATGTTTAATTTACTTGTATTTTGATAGTTCTGTTTATTCCATTATTAGATACCAGATTGGAAGGGATTTAAACAGTCTGAAGTTTAATTGAAAACAAAATCCTTGTTCTTAGTGGCTTGCATTTGTATATTTTGATTTTATTGTTTTTGTAAACAAGTTACAGTGTGATGCCTTTGTTTGTAGTTTTTAGCTTTAATTGAATTTGCCAGAGTCTGTGGTTGAACAAGAAAGGTTTTGTTTTTGTTTTATAAAATATATTACATAGTATGCCTTTGCCTTGGTCATAGCAAGTGTAGAATGACCAAAGTAAAGTCAGAGTACATGTGTATATGATAAGAATAATATTGTTCACTTTAAGGACCTCTGGCCTTGAGCAGCACATCCATATGCAAATTTTAAAAAGTTCTAGGTTGGCAGTAGGTTACACCCTCGAGTTTCATTCCCTTTTTCACTCTTCAGTTTCTCTCCGGTCTCTTTTTCCTTTTTCTTGTCCTATGTGTTCTTTGTCATTTTCTTCTCTTTCCAGCCTTGTATTATATCATTTAAGGACTTTAATTAAATACCAACACATGCTCTTGACATACATATTGTCAAATAGGAGTTTTGACTTGCATATTGTCAAATAGGAGTTTTGCTACTTTGATTTATCTTATGTACATGTAGATAAACTAATATCTTATGAAATTTAATTACATCCTCCATTCATGAAATTTTTATATGCGCTTACTCATGTTTTATGTGTTTAAGATAATATATAAGAAAAATTGTACAGTATTTTACATAAGACTGTGTAATTATTAAAAATATTTTAGAACTGAAAAGTGAAAGGGGGACTGAGGTAATAATGAAATTGTGATTCTCTATACATACATGTTACATAGACTTTGGTATGATGGATCATATATTTCCTTGCAAGACTTGTTTTAGTATTTATGATAAACTTTTCCAGGAATATTTGGTTTGAATATTTAAGTTAAGTAATTTCTTTTGCAGACTTTGGTGCTACACTTATTAACAAAGACAAAGTTTTTTTTTATGTTAATATATGTATAATTTGAACTGAACCAGGCTGATTTGGTTTGGTTTGGTTGGATTTATACTTGTATGAAAAAAAATAGGATGCTTGATTTTTGTATGTATTTATGATAAAGTACACCAGGAAAGCTTAGGGACAGAGAGTATCTACCTTATATAAGTTCTCAGTGCATGCATTACACTGTCTTTATATAGGCAACATACAATAATAGTGTTTTTCCTGGATAATTTCTCTAAATTGAATGTTATTGAATACCAAAGATGTGTAGCAAACTTAAATGGTGAATGTTTATATCATTTTGTTTTGCATTCTCACTTTCTTGTGTGATAGTCATTATAAAACTAGGAGGTGTTATATTTCTGTCACCCATTTTGCAGATGATTATGTCATCTTGTCAAATAATTATGTCAACTTGTCAAATAATTATGTCAGGTTGTCAAATAATTTTGAATTTATTTTCCTCACTTGTCACTCATTATGTAGACTTGTCATAAAAATCATTTTCATTTGTTCCACTGAATGTCAGCTTATCAAAAAGTAGTTGAATAGTGAGATGTTTTTTCAACTTGTCAGAAAATTGTCATTTTATCAATGTAATATCTGACAAGTTGACGTAAAGATTTGACAATAATTTCAGAAGTGTGGGACAGAAATATGCCACCATACATTTTTTAATTAAAAAGGTAATATTTGTCTCATTAGAGTACAAATGTGACGGTGTCAGGACATTATTTGATATAAAATTATATGTTTATAAGTGAGAGTAAGCTTTGTATATACATGTATATTTACATGTGACATGTTAGAGAGCATTGCACCCATACCGAGTCGTTTACGACTATAAACTATAGTATATACACTATCATCATAGTCATCTTCCATTTATCAATTTCCATTGTCAAGTATCACTTATAATTTTGATAAATATGATACATTAGCTAACAATTTATCTGAGACTTTTTACAAAATAAAGTTATTTTCAGAATAGGTAGCAGTGCTGTTGTTATTATTGCTAAGCATGAATGAAACAGTGAAAGGATTACATCATCGTGGTAATTTTAGCACTTGTTGCCAGGTACCACGGTTTTTGGGCACCTGGAGATCCATTCGGAATTCCTTGGTATTTGATAGTTGTTTCGTGTACGAGACACCCGAGGATTTCCGACTGCTTGGAGATCAGAGGCGCATGGTAGTAGTATGTATCTTAACCACGGCCACCATTGACACACACACACACACACACACAACGTCTTGAGATGAGTATAATGGACAAACATTAAATAGACTGTCACTGCTCACATCACAGGTTTCATGATACAGAGTTATCTGCCCTTTGATAGATCTCTTACGTAAACCTATGAAAACCGATATGTAATTACGAATGTGACGGACGGGTACTGGCATTGGATAGCTCAACGGTAAGAGCGTCCGCTCTCAAAGCGGAAGACATTGGGTTCGATTTATGGGTGTAGTCACTTTTTCAATCAACCTATTACACGAGAAATAAAGGGACAAAAATGACACTTCCATATAGGATCTGATTGACGATGTCACAATGATTACGTCACATACATACCTAAATGGAGAAATAACTATGTATTGCGAAAATCACGAATAAGGAGCAGTTTGATCATTTGAGAAATTTTTAGGCATTAAGGGAGCAACCATTTGATTTTTAATGGGGGGGGGGGCTGGGGACAGGAAGACTTTCACCGGCCTGAATGATTTTT
This sequence comes from Pteria penguin, assembly GCA_035048485.1. Lineage (NCBI taxonomy): Eukaryota > Metazoa > Mollusca > Bivalvia > Pterioida > Pteriidae > Pteria > Pteria penguin. The sequence goes on along the minus strand of CM068583.1, from coordinate 15,108,683 downwards.
TCTTTTTGCCCAATTTCAGAGTCGGATTTTTTTTTTTTTTTTTTGGTCGGCCCTTCGGGTCGGAGTCTTTTTTCCCCAAAATTTAAGCCGGACTTTTTTTTTCCAAATTCTTCTTACCCCCCCCCCCCCCCCCCTCCCCGATAAAAATCAAATGGTTGCTCCCTAACGCAACAGATGCAATAGCTCTTCAAAAGTACCGCTCATCGTTAACGTAATATATAATGTAGAATATATCATATATACAATCTATATGCACAAGGACTTCTCTCTTTAAGTCCTTGATAGGTGAGCTTGGTTCATGAAAGATACAGAGATCAGTGATCTCAAAGCCACATAAAGAGTAAACTAGATGTGTTAATGTAGTAGCCGATGGCGAATTGAAAGTATGGAAAAATACGTAGGGTATGCATAAAGACCCATTACCCGTATGTGACAATGATGTTAAATATGATAGGAACTGGTTCTTGTTGCTCTGGCAATCACAACATCAAAACAGTTTTTGTACTGGTGCTTGGTGTTGTAGAAGTGCGAATGTTAAGCAGATTCAATCGTTGTTTTCAAACAAAAAAAAGTTTTGAGCTACTCGAATTCGTGTGATGCAGTGTCGTCAAACGTCCACATGTAATTTTCCAATATGTTATAGGTTATAGGGGTAACCCCTTCGACATAATTAACATAGCAGGGACGTACATATCTTACATACGTCCCTGATCACCCAACTATGGTACCATTTTGTCTTGTACATAGTTTAGTTCTACAGATTGGGTTCATACAGGCAATAAATTGGCGATATTTAGTTACGATGAAATAAGTGAATCAGCTAACTTTGATACGTATGTACTTTTACAATAACTGATAGAATATTTTCGATATTCCGTAACAAGAAGTGAAGTAGATGGAAAGCAGACGTAATTTACGATTTATCATGCTCTCGTGAATTTTACTAAACTGAGAAATTAACATCGATTATTTCACCTCATGAAGACCAAGTGTCCGAAAATTTATGGCAAGATTGTTTTGATCTGTTTGTACATCGACTTCCTTCTGGGAGATCACGGGGACAAAACTCGCTTGAACCCGGGATCGATTTTCGTATGCATCCATATACATACGAAAATCGATCCCGGGTCCAAGCGAACTTTGCCCCTGTGTGGGAGATTTGACTTGTTTGGACTCAAAAAAAGGGCCAAATTATTTTTTGATGTGCCAAATGGATGCCATATTGATGGTACTTTTTCGCCACGAGTTTAATGACAAAGAAATTATCAATGACATTCATGACAGTAACAATGAAAGTCAGTTTTGTATCGATTTTGATGCAACACGGCAAGAATGATCGTTTTCCTGTTAAATAGGAAATGATGTTGCGTAAACCAGCTCTGTAACAATAACGGCATGCAGACTGATACGAAGGAAGGAAGTGTTACATAATTTAGTATTTATGTCACAACAGGCACATTCAAGATAAACTGCATATTACATCTGTGTATCGATTTTGATGAAAGTTTACAAAAAAATAAATAATAATAATCTCTTCGCTACTGGCAATTTTCCGTGTTTCAGTAACCAGTATTTTGGTCAAGCTGGTCGAGTGGTATTGCGCTGGCCTTCAAAGTATTGCATATTAATAACCAATATACTGTAATGGACAAACTGGTCAAGCGGTATCGTGATGGCTTTCAAAGTATTTCATATTAGTAACCAGTATTTTGAAGCAAGCTGGTCGAATGGTATCGCACTGGACAACAAAGTATTGCATATTGGTAACCAGTATTTTGAGGCAGGCTGATCGAGTGGTATTGCACTGGATATCAAAGTATTGCATATTAGTAACCAGTATTTTGAGGCAAGCTAGTCGAGTGGTATTGCATTGGACATCAGAGTATTGCATATTAGTAACCAGCATTTTAAGGCAAGCTGATCGAGTGGTATCGCGCTGGACATCAAAGTATTGCATATAAGTAACTAGTATTTTGAGGCAAGCTGGTCGAGTGGTATTGCATTGGATATCAAAGTATTGTATATTAGTAACCAGTATTTTGGGCAAGCTGATCGAGTGGTATCGCGCTGGACATCAAAGTATTGCATATTAGTAACCAGTAGTTTGAGGCAAGCTGATCGAGTGGTATCGCACTGGACATCAAAGTATTGCATATTAGTAACCAGTATTTTGAGACAGGCTGGTCGAGTGGTATCGCACTGGACTTCAAAGTATTGCATATTAGTAATCAGTATTTTGAGACAGGCTGGTCGAGTGGTATCGCACTGGACATCAAAGTATTGCATATTAGTAACCAGTTTTTTGAGGCAAGCTGGTCGAGTGGTATCGCGCTAGACATCAAAGTATTGCACATTAGTAACCAGTATTTTGAGACAGGCTGATCGAGTGGTATCGCGCTGGACATCAAAGCATTGTATATTAGTAACCATTATTTTGGGAAACCTGGTCGAGTGGTATCGGGCTAGCCTTCAGAGTATTGCATATTAGTAACCAGTATTTAAGGCAACCTGGCAGAGTGGTATCGGGCGGAATTTCAAAGACGAGGACACGGTCAGATTCGGGCTGTCGGCTAGGATTTTTCTGTGATGATACATCATCGCCCCCCCCCCCTCCCCCCCCCCCCTTACACACACATACACCTTTTTCCATATCTGACCATTAGATGAGACAGAATAAGAACCCGTCTCACGGCGGTGCACATCAACAACTTAAGAGATCCCTCACTGTTTCGAGTGGATCCTTAGTATAGAACAAATTTTGGAAGCAATGCCCCAGGCAGGTGCTGTCATTATACTGAGGGATAATCTTTATATCTGAAACCGGAAAATATCAAGGGAAAATAATTTACTTTCCCTTGGAGGACAAATTATCTATTATTAAGTTTTTGCGAGTCAGAATATATATTTCCAAACAGTATATCCTTCATCTCGAATAAAAAGAATCGTTCCTCTCAAAATTCAACATAGCCCCCATTTTATTAATCCTGTTAATTAATCGAACACACCAAATGTTACACAGACAATTCTATAACTAGACATCCTCGACTGCATGTGTTGCATAATCTAAGGCACAGTGTTAGAGAGTAGATGGTATTGGCCTGGATATCAATACCTGCATTTATGTTTTGCGAGTTAATTATGATGTAGGATTGATAGCCACAGATGTGAGACATATCGATTTATCATCCTCATGACGACAGACTGAACGAGTTTTCTTTTAACCTCTGTCCGTTTTAACTCAAAATTTACATGTTGCTTTCGAATGACGAGACCGATTGATTGATTTTTATTTAACGTCACGCCACGAATATTTCACGTAAATGGTGACGGCATCTTCCTGATGCGGGGCAAACAAATTTTGACCTTTGCAACGGACCCACCCGAAGCAGTGAGGGATCTTTAACGTGCCATACTTACCACGGCACGGGGCCTTGGTTTTTTTACTGTTTCATCCGAAAGACAAGACACCGACATGACCAGAGCGGGAATCGAACCCCGGCCTCCCGATTAGGAGTCCAGTGCGATACCACTTAGTCACGCCGGCTTCGAATGACGAGTACTTAATTAGTTGTATGGAGGCCCCTGAGACCTCAGTCTCTACCCAAAGTGTTCTCCTTCCAGACATTGGTAGAGATTGCTAATATTTCTTTTTAGTAACAGAGGATCTTGAGTTATCTCGGATACATTACATAGAAATTTTTATCGCCTTCCTCAATGAGGACCTGATTCACCAAAACGATTGCTTATCTCATTTTCGTCGATTCTGAATCTATATGTTACGCTAAAGTTTACAACATTTATTATGTTTAAACTTTATTATATATTGTTACACTAAAGTTTAAACATGATAAATGTTTTCAACTTTAGTGTAACATATATGCTAAAGTAATCTTGCTCCTCCATACAAACTGAAAGAAGAGCTTGTGTCGAATTGTACCCCCCGTCGCATGTTGTCTATCGCTCGGCCTCTGTACATTCTTGCGTTGCTTCTTGCATAGTTAGGCTTCTTTCATTAGATCTTGATAAAGAGTTTAGAGTTTTGGTACTATAAATGTTGGCAGTTGATCAGATTCAATCTTTCAGTCTCAGCGAAACTACGCCGGACTCCGATATCTGCTTTACGAAAGGACATGTGACAACCTTTGAATAAATACAGTTTTCGTGCAAACTTGGTAGAGATAAACAAATTTCAAGCAGAAAATCAATTACTTCGGAACCACCCCCCCCCTCCACCATCCCAAAAAAAAGAAAGAATAAAAGCACCCCCCGACACCCACAAAAGAAAGACTAGTTGCATCTCTTTAGTAAGTTTTACGGCGGTCGTCTTGAATTCAGGCCCGTATGACCAAAAGCGGGGGGGGGGGGCAAACTTGTGAAAACTCAAAAACGAATTTTCAGTATGATACCACTGCTTTAAGCCACTTTTTGTGCCAAGGAGTCTTTCCTCATTTCCATCTCTAAAGCATGGATAATTGGTGTTCTGGGCCTGTCATTTCAACTTAGAGGCATTACAGGTAAGAGAAACGGGAAATGCGCCTATGTTTGCATGAGTAAATGTTTTCCAGAGCCCGACGACTTTTTATCTTTCCATGATGAAAGTAACTTGTAGTGTTAACGTTCAGAAAGAAAAGAACAAACTTACACATACTGCTGCAATACAAATTATAAGATTGCAGATCAAATGCACGTTAAGAATAATTGAATGAAAATAATTTAGTAAATTAGGTAAACAATTATGATCAGCCAAAAAAAAAAAAAACTGGGAGGAGGAGGGGGAGGGGGCTAAAATATGACATGTACTCGGTCCATGTCAAAAATTTTACCCTTTGACTTTCAAAATGACACCATGTCTAGTAATTTGGAATTTTTGTCAAGTAGTACTGATACTGGTTTCAATGAAAATCTTGTCCTTTCAGAAACTTCATTTCTCATACAGTTTAGTCCTATGAAATTTACCCGAATGATTATCAAAATATGTTGTGAAACCCTACGTATTTTGGGTAGGCCTTCAATATTAATCCCTCAGTTCGTCAGTAAAGACAGATGGCATTCTGGGGCCAGTTGTTTGAAATTTTAACCCACTGGTTAGGCTTACCACTTTAAGTTTGAGTGACAATTACTTGTAATTTGTAAGATTTCTGTATTAATATCTTAATTACATTACAATGCTGGATTCATTTGTCCTGGATTCATTTGCTACAAATCTGTACACAGACTATGACTATAAGGACTTTTCATTTCAAAGATATAAGCAGGCGAATTTTAACCGTTGGTTAGTTCAACCAGTTGTTAAAGTTTCGAACAACTGGCCCCTGGACACTATCCTTTGAAATCCCTCGTCCTTTACTGGTGTCTGAGTAAACAATAAAGAAGAAGAGCAAGGTAATTCCGAATGTAATATGTTGTATCCAATTATTTGTGTTGCGACGTCATAGAAAATCAAATCACAACGATGTTTCCCTTACGACTTCGTAGAAGCTGTGTTCTGAACGTCAGTATCATCATGGGTTGCAAACAAACAAAAATTGTTCCGCAATGCGTCATCACCGATATCATCCATCGCACTTTAAACGAAGCAAGATGGTATTCACCTCCTGTGTCACCAGATTCTTCCACTGCTGTGACGAATGTCGGGGACAGACTCAGGCAGTTAATAGACGAGATGAATGTAGGAAATCCGAGAGCGTCTTCCGGCGGTGTTGCATTTACCGTCGGACACAATAGCCGAACAGGCGGCGCCAGCTGAATTGGATCGCTTGAAGGAGTGCGGAGCAAAGCTTAAAGGCCGCTGATCTTAAGAACAGGGAGGAGAAAATGTGGATGAAACAATTCGATGCAGAAAACAGAAGGATGTTCAGAGTAGCCGAGAAGAAAGGAAAATTGAGTGAAAGGAAAAGGTCTGCTTAATCAGTCAGACAACGAAAAAATGCACAATAAATACACCGCAGATATCCGTGGGAAAAAAGATTTGGGAAATGAAGAAAAGTTGGTATAGTCGTGAAAAATAATAATGAACAAGTAGATCGAGTGTTTTAAATGGTAATGAGACTTTAATGTTAAGTGGATGACATCGGAAACACAATCGAAGAACTGGGGGCGCCAGCTCAGTTGGCTTGTCTAAAAGGGAATGGAGCAAAGCGCGCTGATATGAAGGCGGAAGAGGAAAAGCTGATGATGAAGCAGTTCCATGCAGGGAACAGAAATATAAAGCGTCCAAGACAAAAGGAAAGAGCGCACCGAATCAGGGAAAAGGCGCGATAATTGTTTTTACGTTCTCCACGTGATAAGGAATTATCCCAAGACGATGGGAGTAAAACATAGATGATAAATACCGAGGATGATCATTTATCTATGGACTAATGTTCAGCTGTAGGTCATTCACAGCGCTATGTCGTAGTATAGTCTCAATAAAAATTAATTTATATATATTGGTTATATCTTTATGTTCCGCTTACCAATGGTCTGACCCAGTTAAATACATGTATATTCATATCTCTTGCTATCATATCCAATTTGATTTTCTTGGTATGGTGTTCGTCCATCTGTCATCATATCGGAACAATGTGTCGGCATTTGTTTCAATAATATCGCATCCAATCTTCATTGCAATGTGAGATATCTTTTTTTTTCCATATTTGTTTACTGTTCGTGTTGTTCTAATTCAACGTTTCGGCCGATGTCCTTTTGTCAAGAAAACATGAACCTAAAAACATATCACACCTTGACTCTATGTAAATTCTATAAAGTATTTATTTGATTCTGTGTAACATTTACATAGAGCCAAGATGTGATATATTTAGGTTCATATTTTCTTGAAAAAGGCAATCGACCGAAACTTTGAAACAGAGCAACACGAACAGGAGTTATTGCATTCCCTGTGGAACTTTTAACTGATTATTTGTTCACTGTTTAACTCCATACCAAGATTATTTCACTACATGGTGGCGTCACCTACCTGGCGCATGAATCCACATTTTTTGTATAGCCACTTACTCGCCTGAAGCAAGAAGGACTCCTTTACATGCCAACGTATAAAAATTGTGGTCTCCGTTTATACTGTTGTTCCTGAGGGATTGACTGAACAATACAAGAAAAAAAGTGTGTGTGTGTGTGTGTGTGTGGGGGGGGGGGGGGGGGGTTCGGCATTGGACTCTGTCGTTTGAAGATATGAGATTAGGAGAGCACCACTTATGACAGATTATCTTCAGTATTACAGGCGGATTTTGAAAGGATTGGTTGGGTTGGGTTGGGTTGCAGCCTTCCATGACTACCGTTTTGCACTATTTGGTCCGGAAAGGGGATGGGGATACAGCCCTAAAATGGTTCGAAAATGACCTTTTTGTAAATATTTTCCGACTAAAAGGGTGTGTGTAGTGAGTGTGTGTGTGTGGGGGGGGGGGATGTACAAACTATGCAACCCCTCTTTAAATCCGCCAGTGAGTAGTATTGTCCATATTATATTAATAGATGAAATGTTAATTGATAAAGAATGAAATTTGTTCCTTTCAAAATCAGATATGATATCACGTCTATAACTATAATATTATATATGTTGAAAATTTAAACCGTGCGGCGGCTTCGCCTAATATATCTTGCATTTTATGGGTGTTAGCGTAATCAGGATTGAAAAGGAACGATGTGGTTCCGAATTTTAAGACGTATTCCATTCTGAACATTTCGGGTTTCATTGTTTTCTATATAGAATTGGTTGATTAGTTACGATTAATCGTATTTAACAGTACGTTCTATGACGTAATAGAACAAACGCAACGACGTTTCTCTTATGACTTGTTAGAAGTCGTGTTCTGAACGTCGATATCATGGGTTGTAAACAAACGAAAATTGTTCCTCAAGGCGTCATCACCGATATCATCCATCGCACTTTAGACGAAGCAAGATGGTATTCACCTCCAGTGTCACCAGTTTATTCCAGTACTGTAACGAATGTCGGGGACAGACTCAGGCAGTTAATAGACGAGATGAATGTAGGAAATCCGAGAGCGTCTTCCGGCGGTGTTGCATTTACCGTCGGAAACACAATAGCTGAACAGGCGGCGCCAGCTCAATTGGACCGCCTGAAGGAGTACGGGACAAAAGACGCTGATCTTAAGACCAGGGAGGAGAAATTGTGGATGAAGCAATTCGATGCAGAAAATAGAAGGAAGTTTAGAGCAGCCGAGAGGAAAGGAAAAATGAATGAAAGAAAAAGGCTTGCTGAGTCGGTCCGACAGCGAAAAAATGCACAATAAATGCTTCGAAGAACCCCTTTAGAACAAAAATTTGGCAGATGTAGAATCATTTTGAGTTGGTAGTGAAGAAACATACAGATTGTTTCAGATGGTTATGGAACTTTAATAATAAGAGGATGACATCGGAAACAAAATGGCAGAACAGGAGGCGCCAGTTCATTTGGCTCTTCTGAAAGAGTATGGAACAAAGCGCGCTGAACTGAAGAAGAAAGAGGAAGCGGTGTGGATGAAGCAGTTTCATACAGGAATTAGGAGAAAGTTTAAATCGTCCGAAAGGATAGGAAAAATGGATGAAAGAAAAAAGCGCACCGAATCGTCAGACAAAGAAGAAGCCGCAATAATTGCTTCTACTTTCTCCACGTGATAAGGAACTATATCCCGAGACTGGGAGTAAAACATAGATGATAAGTACCCAGGATGTTTATTTATCTATGGAATAATGTTAAGCCGAAGGTCATTCACAGCGTTATGTCGTGGTATAATCTCAATAAAAATAAATTGTATATATCAGTTACATTTTTATGTTCCACTTACCAATTACAGGACCCATGTAGTATGTCCATAACTCTTTCTATCATATCCAATTTGAGTTTCTTGGTATGGTGTTCTCCCATATGTCATCATATCGGAACAATGTGTCGGCTTTTGTTTCAGTAATATCTTCATTGCAATATGAGATTGTCTGTTATTTTTTGTTGCATGTTTGTTTTCTTGTTTACTGTTTAACTCCTTACCAAGATTATTTAACGTACATGGTGGCGCCACCTACCTGGTGCATGAATCCACATTTTTTTGCTCAATCACTTACTCGCCTGAACCAGCGAAGGTTCCTTTGTATATGCCAAAGTACAATAAATGTGGTCTCCATTTATACGGTATTTCATGAGGGAATGACTGAACAATACAAGACCAAAAAAAAAAAAAAAAAAGCGGAGAAAGGAGGGAGGGGGGATCGGCATTGGACTCTGTCGTTTGAAGGTATGAGATCAGGAGCGCTCCACTCATGACAGGATAGTAACCAGTTTAAACTGTACAATCTCCGCACCAGAAAAGCTTGAACTACCTATGCAAAACTCGAAGAAACGAAAGAAGAAATCTGACTTACCTGTATAACACACACACACAAAAGAAGACAAACACACACACAATAAAATAATGATGATGATGATGATGATGATGATGATGATGAAGAAAACACCACTACGCCCCGAGCACACACAGACAAAGTAAATTAATATGATTAAATTTTACTGTTAGATTGCGACCTACAGAGAGCGAACTTTAATTCGTGAAAGTTTTTATTTTACATATATCCGAAAAAGCAATGTCGATGATAGACTTTTCCCAGAGGATGGTATTATCTATAATTAAGGTCAACCTATTTCACAATATTTAACAACCCCCCCCCCCCAAAAAAAACCCCACACTTTACGAATAAAATAGTCCGTGACATTATAAGGTGAGTTGAAGTTGATTTTTCCGCGATATTATAACAATGGTTATAACTGGTAGTTTCCTGTATCTTTCACACAATATCCACAAATGATCATCTGACATGCCGACAGCATTCTCTGACAAGTAGCCGGCAATATAATATCAACTTAACTTTGAACAACAGTACAATGAAAAGGGTGATACTCAATACCTCTCCCTTTTCAAAGTAAACACATTAAAGAGAAAAAAGAAGACATCTGACCAAGCTGTATGACACAAATCACCAAGGACATGCACATAAACATGATAATAGTAAAAACCACAGAAAACGACATAACATAAATATTCGACTGTACTGCAGTTACGATACCGACCTAGGGCGGTCAGTTAAAGTAACAAACGTCACTCAATCGGTGTGGTTAACCGGTTTACGGGCGCCCACTTTCCCACTCACCGTAAAAGCAGCACAATCAAGGGACACGCATTTAAAAATTTATAAATAATCATCCATATAGAGAAAAAAGATCAACAGGTTTCTCAAGACGAGAAGTCATTAAAATTTTAACACACGAAACGTATTATGGAAGTAAATACTAGTATCAGAATTATGTTTGGCGACATCAACATAAGTAAACCACGCTCTTCTTGTCTGTAGGCGAGCTCAGATCCTTGATCTGTAGGAGTGCCGACTAACAGTCAGAGGGAAGAGGGTCCCCACTGCCCTGTTAGTCAGCCTGCAACGCTCAAGTAAAAGTCTGTATAAGGCTGTAGTGGGACCCAATGGAAGGCCTATGGTCTTTGCGATGATCTTAGTGTCATACTATCAATATCGAAGGCGTTTAATTATTTAAGAACCACTAGATATGAAAGTATTTGAACTTTAAGCTTGAACCCACCTTAGTTTGTACACTAGATCACCGTAGAAACTGGGATGAGAAATTCCGCTGGATATGTATTGTTGAAAAGTCACATTTCCGAATTTAGATAAAATTTCTGAATAAGATCTGTAAAATTTACCAAAAGTTTTTCGGAATACATGATATCTTTAACCCTGAGTTACAAATTAACCCCCGCTGTTGTTGCTGTTTATCATTTTATTTCTCCAGTTTAAGTTTTGACGCTGTTACACGTGGCTGGATCCGGGAATCGAACCCTTAACCTTCCGCTGTAAAGACGAACGCTCTCACCATTGAGTTACCCAGGCCGGTACTCGTCCGTCACACTCCTACCCTGTCAGTGGTTTCCAATCCTGGAAACCGAAAAACACAACAACCCAAAGATCGTAACCCTCACAATGCACAAACAAACATGCAACTCCCGAGGGCTGGCCACGGCACCAAATGTTACAGTCAGGAGAAAAAGATGTGGCCGGACAGGGATCCAACCCAGAACCTTTCACTATCAAGAGGGACGCTCTCGCCATTGAGCTATCTGGGCCAATACCTGTACGTCACAATGGTTACTGGGGATCAGCTCACATTTGTGTATATTTCCATACTTATTACAAATACAGTAATACAACCCGTAAGTGCATAAGTTATTCTCCCTTTTTAAGTGACATTGAGTGGATCCCTTCCGGAGCAACTGTAGGATACATGCTTGTAACTTGAGTAGTGAAAATATCTCAGATTGTCTTCAGTATCACAGGCGGATCTAGAAGTTTTTAAAAGGCGGGGGTGGGGTGCAGTCACGCATGACTACTGTTTTGCACTATTTAATCCGGAGAGGGGGAGGGGATACAGCCCTAAAAATGGTCGAAAATTACCTTTTTTGGTAAAAACAAAATTCCGACCAAAAGGTGTATGTGTGTGTGTGTGTGGGGGGGGGGGGGAGGGGGGCGCAAACCCTGCAACCCCTCTTTAAATCAGCCAATGAGTGTTATCCAGCTATCTGTATCTGTATTATTATTTAAGCAAAAATTCAATATAAAAACTCACTACCAAAGTAGAGAAAAAGCTAGTTGCATAAAATATTTCATTTTCAGAGACACCTTAAAATCAATTTAAAAAACTTAACTCAAATGTGAAAAATGAATTATACATACAGACAAACTTTCGGATGAGTGAAAAACTTGATGATCGAAACTTGAATAGACACTTGAAGACCCTGATTTCTAGAGGATGGACAGTTATGATGTTGTATATTTATTTTGTTCAGGATGTCTGATGAGGTATATCTTTGTCGTGGTCCAAACCCGTACTTTCCCGATTTATCGCCTCTTTTAACTGAGGTAAAGACTCTGGAGGCCTGTCTAGGGCTTTGTGAGTGTCAGTAATTATATGCCAGCAATGATAAGATGCATAAAGGAAAATCAACTCATGGATCGAATGTGCTGAGATTTCAGAATAGCCGAATCGTCGTGAATCTCCTTAAAAATACGGAAAAAACATAACTACAGAGGTAGATAAATAAATAAATAAATAAATAAATAAATAAATAAATAAATAAAATGTTAATTGATAAAGAATAAACCTTTTTCCTTTCAAAATTAGATATGATATCACATCTATAATCATTATTTAGCATTTTGCTTTTTATGGTTGTTAGCGTAAGCAGGATTGAAAGGGAGCGATGTAGTTCCGAATACTAAGACATATTCCATTCTTAACATTTCGGGTTTCATTGTTTTCTATATAGAAATGGTTGATTGGTTTCGATTGGTCGTATTTAACAGTACGTTCTATGACGTAATAGAACAAACGCAACGACGTTTCCCTTACAACTGCTAGAAGCTGTTTTCAGTATCATCATGGGTTGTAAACAAACGAAAATTGTTCCTCAAGGCGTCATCACCGATATCATCCATCGCACTTTAAACGAAGCAAGATGGTATTCACCTCCAGTGTCACCAGTTTCTTCCACTGCTGTGACGAATGTCGGGGACAGACTCCGGCAGTTAATAGACGAGATGAATGTAGGAAATCCGAGAGCGTCTTCCGGCGGTGTTGCATTTACCGTCGGAAACTCAATAGCTGAACAGGCGGCGCCATATCAGTTGGATCGCTTGAAGGAGTACGGGACAAAAGCCACTGACCTTAAGAAAACGGAAGAAAAGTTGTGGATGAAGCAATTCGATGCAGAAAACCGAAGGAAATTCATAGCAGCCGAAAGGAAAGGAAAATTGGACGAAAGAAAAAAGCGCGCTGAATCGGCCAGGCAACGGAAGAATGCACGATAATTGCTTCTACATTTTTCACGTGTACAATGTTTTCGGAGGCAAAGACTACCCTGAAACTATGAACATAAAACATAGATAAGTATCTAGGATACTCGTTCATCTGTGGATTTTAATATTAAGCTGAGTGTGGTTCACATCGTTATGTAGTTGTATAACCTCTATAAACTCAAGAATAATGGTGTCAGTTCGTCTGAAGGAGTGATGAGCAAAGCGCGCTGATATATAGAAGAAAGAGGGAGAGCTGGTGATGAAGCAGTTCCATGCAGAAAATGTCAACGCATCCGAAAAGAAACGGAAATTGGATGAAAGGATAAAGCGTGCCGAATCGGTCAGACAAAGGAAGAAGCCACAGTGAATTATGCATCATATTGGGCATTTGTACCAGGATTTCGGACAATATAACCATTCAAAAACTGTATGTTCGCCATAGATATATGATGGGCATTCTGTGTGTCCATTGCATCACAGACTTTGATATCAAGTTGATGGCAATTGACATTATTTTATTCATGTATCATCTCAATAAAATCATTGTATTGTAGACAGGTGTACTAGTTATATGTCTTTAAAACGCCGTCTACCATAACCTGAGAGGTATAGTTAGTAATATGGCTATGCCTTTTGCTTATGGTGAAAGCGATCCGGGTTCGATTCCCGGATTGTGATAATTTGATTAAGAGGTTGGTCACGCTCTTTTTACATGTAGCGATATGAATGAAATATTGGAGAAACAGAAGAGAAATTATACGCTACTCTGGTTAAAACTATAGCGTATGAACTCGAAGGATAGATCTATTGTTTAATGGTCACTTTTTCATACTTTGTTGACCAGTAATATCATATGTTACCCGGTATTAACAAGTTAAGCCGTAATCTCTGCGCTGGAATTACTGAAGCAGCCCGAGTATAAATGAAATAACAGTCTAAAGGTAAATGGCTGTCTGTCCTCGGTATTAGATAAGATTGCGCTGGCAAGTTGTTTTTCACATTTGAACACAAAAATAAAGTATCTGAATCTAGTTGACAAGTCCCGTTGTACTTCTGAGAAATTTTAATTTTAGGTCGGTGAATAATTTTTGAGAAACGGTATGCTTAATTAATTTTAATTAGCCTAATTAATTCATAAGACCTGGAACAGACCCATCGGAACGGAATTCCTAAAAGTGGGGGCTTCCGATGGGCTTTTGGATGAATACTGAAATTTTTTATCATTAGTTACAGAGGCTTCAATTGGAGTTGAAGAGAATATTATTATTTTTCAAGGATTAAAAATCGGGCTCGTTATTATAAAACTCGTTCTCATGGTAGTTGTGACGCTACGCGCTACTTTGCAAATCTTGTATCTATCGATTTTTCAATTATAATTTGTTTTCTCTGTATTAATGATGAAAACACAAGTAGAATTGGTTTTATGTTGTATGACACTACAAGTCGACAGTCGATTAATTTCATAGCATATTGCGAATTTCCTCCATTTGTCAAACAAGGTAAATTTATTAAAAATGCTCTCAGTTTCAACATAAATCTTTTCAGCAAGGTGTTAACCTTCATATGGCTGATAATGTGAAATGAACACATAACAGTTTTAAGTTATCGATATGTTCTATATTTCAAAATGTCAATGTCGACGATGAACAAAATTGAAGAAGCCATTGGCATTGAATTGTGTGGTGAGGAGGTGGTGACATTTACAAGTAGGCTTGGTGGTAGAGTCTGATAAAGGTGATTTGAGTTATACAGTTATAGGCACAACATATGTCTTCATTTTAATATCATCTATAACAAAAATTCAAAGTACTGAGAAAAATCACTTTCCAATTGCTCCAGCTTAATTTGATAAAAGTGGCATGACCTTTTTCTTTTGGCAATTAGCTTACTTGCTGATCATCCAGGCTTCTTTTTTTTTTTTGTTTCTTGTTAATACCATAAAAAAGAGAGATCTACTTCACATTTCTAATATGGTTATAGCATATCTATGTGATGCATGGTGCAGATACTGCGATTTATGTGTTTCCAACCATACAAGTATTTAGACCATACATATACGGTCTGGACCATACTTATATACCTGTTTTGACGACATTGAAATTATATATGGCGATCAAAGGAATTATCAAATAATGGCATTTTTTGTGTCTAATGATGAACATAATTCCTGTGCAAGAATTTGTTTACAAGAGGAAGATGTATTTGACGTGACAAATGACCATGCAAGTGATGCCCAGGATAATATACCTAAAAGTCACATGATAAGGAGTGAGGTGACAACCAAAAGTCAACTGATATTGTGACGTCTCAAATGTTGACTTTACGGAAGTACAACCAAAAAGTCAGTAAGGTCAATGAAATAATTTTAGTTAACTCCTACATTACATTATGCATCCCTAAAAATGATTGATCTGCTGGAGACCTTCCATGACTTTCATGTAAAAGTAGTTGAGAAAAAAGGACTATACATGTATACTGATATGGTCCTATGGTACACGTATGGTCAGACTATACGAGTATATGCATAAGGTCTAGACTGTATGCGTACGGTACAAATACACATATGGTTGGGAACATATGCATGAAACAGCGATAAATCTTCTTTTACTTGCCAATATATACTGTAACAAGGAGCTTCAATTTTCAATACATCTCGCCAGAAAGACAAGACCATAAGACCATGACAAACCAATTGTAGGACTTAAACCTGTAACGCCTCAGCCATGAGCAAAGCATGCTACTGACTTCACAACACTTGCTTGACCAACCATGTTATTGACCATTCATATAAACACATGAAATTACAAACTACTTTGGAAATTAACTTTGATTTGTTTGCTTGCAGATAGTGCTTTTAGATAAAAATTTTCCAGTTCTGCCATTTATACTCAGCTACTAGTCTGAATTGTGACAGAGATAGCTCAAGCCATGAAAGCACCACAATCAATTATAGAAATCTCAATTCACACGCTGTTTTGATACTTTTCAGATGAGTGTATAATATAAATCATGGATAACCAGAGTAGGTAGGCCTAGAACAGAATATTGAGAATGGATATGCTCGAGATAGAAAACATCATCAAAAAAGCATCAGATAATGGACAAGAAGTTATCAATCTCAGTCATCGCAATATAGCAGTGCTATCCAGCAACATTCAAAAGCTAACCAAAGTCAGACGTTTATTTCTTAACGATAACCAAATAATGATGCCACCATCGGAACTTATAAGTCTGGTTCATTTGGAAGAATTGGTGCTAAATAACAACAAATTAACGCTTTTGCCAACTGGTCTTGGGAAACTTCTTAATTTGACTTATCTCAATCTGTGTCATAATCCCTTAAGCGTTTTGTCAAAAGAAGTTTGTTGCTTAGTGAATCTCCAACAGCTTTGGCTGGTAGATTGTCAACTGACGAACTTACCGGAGGAGTTTGGACAGCTTGTGAATTTAAGAAAATTAAGTGTGAGAGAAAATTATTTAGAGTCTGTGCCAGAAAGTTTTGTGTTCCTAAAAGAATTAACTTGGTTGTGTATGTCTGAAAATACATTCCGAGCATTACCAAAAGACTTTCATAAACTTCGAAAATTAGCTTATTTAAATTTGAATCAGAATCAGTTTCATGATGTGCCTAAATCAGTTACTGAGCTACCAGAGTTAACTTGTCTGTTAATGAAATCTAATTTTATCAAGGAAGTTGGGGATGAGGCAATACTAGAGTTGTCTAAGCTTACGAAATTTGACATAAGAGACAATGAAATCGATGAAAAGCCAGCTCATTGGAAGGTAATGATTCATTTCTACTCATTTCATGCATTACATGTATGTGTTTAATGAATTTTTTGTTGTCAGACATGAACATGTTTCATGCTACTGCAAATAACTTTTTTACGTATGAAATATTTTAGATAATTATCAGTGCCACTTTTTTATGCTTCCCAAAGGAGCATATAGTTGTTGTCCAACTGTCCATCCATATGAGTTCATATCTCTTAAATTGTGGATTAGAATTTTATCATATTTCACTCAAATGTTTCTTGGGACAGGGACTTTTTGGACGTTGGTCATTTAAGTTCATTTCTGCCACTACAAAGTCACTCAGCACATACCCGGTACTGGTATCTGTACAATGTTGGGAAAAGGCCTCATATCTCTTAAACCATTTATCAGAATTTTTTCATATTTCACACAAATGTTCCTTGCGACAAAGACTATTTGGAAAGGTCACTCAGGATAATTTTTGAAATGTCAAGGTCACTCAGCACATATCCCTATAATATTGGGGAAGACCTCATATCTCTTAAACCATTCATCAGAGTTGTATCATATTGCACATGCAAGTTCCATTTGGTCAGAGACTGTCAGACAAAGGTCACTCAAGGTGATTTTAGCTAGGTCAAGGTCACTCAGCACACATTCTAAAATAATGGAAAAAGTCTTGTATCTCTGAAATAATTCATCAGAACGGAATCATATTTATGAATTCTAAATTTTATGATGTCATTATTTACCAAACACATCCCAGTTTTTTCAAATCAGTTCTTACGTTATTCTTTTGAGTTTTATGTCTCAGTTGAATGACATATATTATGTAAAAATACATTGAATGCTTGGCATATATCAAGAATTAGAATAATTTAAAGATATATTAACCATTAACAATTAAGAAAAGTAAATTGAATTGATTTTTATATGACCAATATTTGGGGACTCTTCTGATAATATCTTTCTCAATAAAATATACATGTATAATCAATAAAAATATTTTCAATAGTTATTTGTAATAATCCTGCTGTCTGTGCATATTTTTTATATCTAACAAAACTGAAAGTAGAAATTATTAAGCATTCAGCTTCCTTATAGTATCTCATTGTCTTCTGCAGGGTTTAGAATACATTCTGGTTGGTAGGACAGGGTTAAATGGAATACAGAGTACAGATGAAATGACAAGTGGGTTAGATGAACTCAAAAGTGGCGATGTTAGTGTAGAAGACGATGAAGATGATATAGATGAGGAAGAAAATGAAAACAGTAATGAGGAAGAAAACAAAGATTGATGACAGAGATGATGTTTTTGTTGAGAAAAAGAATGATATCAAGAGGAATGTCTTAATGATTTTGAACAATGATGCAAAGTACAAATATAACTTTGAAAAAAATTAATGTGATTCAATAGTGAAAACTGAAAAAATTGTAATGCATATACTTGTAATCATGAAATTTGCTTTGTTTCAATTATGTTTGATTCAAACAATTTATTGTCTTAATTTTTTTCATAATTTATCACGACAAATTTAATAAGTAACAACTCAACTAATTTGTAAGAGAAACTGAAAAGATAATTAATAGAAGTGTAGAATGAGGCAAGTTGAGTTACCAAAATACGGTTATTTATAGTAGCAAATGAACATGCTTCATGTAGAGTCACCCTTGTTTCAAAACTCAGAGATTGACAGAGTTTTGACATTTTCCCAACAAAATAGATTATGCTCAATGACAATCTTTTTCAGTGTTTAAGTGGAGTCTTTCTGTCTATCTTAATGTTTGTATTTTTTGTATTGAAAATCACTTTCAAAATTTACAAGCTATTATTAAAATGCAGGTTGTTTCAGCATCCCATTGTGTACCTGCCAAATGTTGGTTTTCTTCTGACATTCTCATGGTTTCTGCCAAACACATACAATTAAAATCCTGTTCTGTAGATCAATTTGCAAGAGTTCTTAGGAAATTTTTATAGTATTTTTTGTAGTTTTTACCTTGACAGAATGTGACTTTAAACTCCAGTATGCAGAATATGAAATGTCTTATATTCAGGTTCCCCCATTTGCAAAATCCGAGATTAAAACTTACAAAAAATCCTTAAAAATTTTGCAAGAACTTTTATGAAATGACCTACTGATGCTTTAAACCAACAAATGATCAACCCTCAAATATTCCCTAAAAGTTACCTTTATGACAAGTTGGGATGTCCCACCTAATGGGCTTCTGTAATACATGTAGTTATATTAATCATGAAAAAGACTGCTGTCTTGGTTCAAACATTTATTTTAAAATGAGGCATGTATACTGCTGAAACAGAAGAATATTTATGTGTAAGCTACCCAAGAGAAGGTATTAATAATGGAGAAGTATTGCTCTTTTGATGTGTTCATAATCTTATGGTAAGTTAAAACAGTCATTACAGTGTGATACAAACAAGAGATTTACATATTCCTTGTATGTCTTCATTAAAAATATGATAAACATCTAGATTTTTTAACTGTTATCATTATATCAGAATGTGGGATTTTATCCTGTAACTTTTCATTTGCCCATCTTTACCTGGATGAATCATGCTATGGCTTTGCCCTTCTGTCTGACCTTGTGGGCAGGATACAGACCAAACCGTAGGGGCTAGGACTGTCAAACTTAGTACACTTACTCCTTATGCCAAGACAAAGATGCCAATTGTTTTTCAAGGTCAAGGTGACAGTACTACTGTTAGGAAACGCTTGGAGGCAGAATACAGATCAAACCGTTTGGGCCAAGACTGTCAAACTTAGTACACTTACTCCTTATGCCAAGACAAAAATACCTATTATTTTTCAAGATCAGGGGTCAAAGGTCAAGGTTGAAGTACTACTTGGTAGAAAACACTTGTAGGCAAGATACAGATCAAACCGTTGGGGCCAAGACTGTCAAACTTTATACCTTTAATTCTTATGCCAAGACAAAGACACATATTCTTTTTCAAGGTTAGAGGTCAAAGGTCAAGTTTGTACTTGGTAGGAAACCCTTGTAGGCAGGATTCAGATCAAACCATTGGGGCTAGGACGGTCAAACTTTATACACTTACTCATCATGCAAAGACAAAGACACCTTTGGTTTTCAAGGTCATGGGTCAAGGTCTTAGTACTACTTGGTAGGAAATCCTTTTAGGTGGGATACAGACCAAATCATTTGGGTTAGGACTGTCAAACTTGGTACACTTACTTCTCATGCCAAGACAAATACGTCTGTTGCTTTTTAATGTCAAAGGTCAAGGTTGTTGTACTACTTGGTAGGAAACCCTTGTAGGCAGGATACAGATCAAACCGTTGGGGCTAGGACTGTCAAACTTCGTACACTTACTCCTCGTGACAAGACAAAGATGCCCATTGTTTTTCAAGGTTAGAGGTCAAAGGTCAAGGTAGTAGCGCTACTTGGTAGCAACGACCTGGTAGGCAGGATACAGACCAAATCCTGCTCTTGTTTTTCATTAATATACGATGTCATTCTATGCAAATCTGGTGCAAACAACTAGTTGCAAGCAGGTATAATGACCGACAGATGGGTTCAAACCCAGGCATAAAAACAGCCCACATGTCTTTGGGTCCTATGTGTATATAGAGCTCAAACATTCATCAAGTACCAGGGTGATTAGAAGTCACTGATTAGAATTTCTGTATCGATGTCTGTTAGTAGAAAGCATCACTATATCAATGCATCAAACATTACAGAAAACTAGAGTAGTCCTAATTGGAGAAAGTTGAATAACAAGTTGAAATGGCCATAATGCTGTAAAAATTTCAAGGCAGAAATTATCTCCCTTCATTAAAATCCTCATGATGTAGCACGAAGAAGTTATAGTCTAGACATGAATTTTAGCTATGTGTACATGTACACTGTGACATTGATCATGTAGATATGATTTGATTCAAGGTCATGACACACCAATGGGGTGTGGGTAAAAATTGTGATATATTATCGGTCAACAAAGTAACATGAAGTTATGGCCCAGCAAAGAATTTTGGCTATGTGTACACTGTGACTTTGACAATGTGACCTTGGTTCAAAGGTCATGACATACCCTTGGGTCTTCGACATTAATACTGGTTTAAAATGTTGCCAAAAATAATTATGGCCTGGTCAAGAATTTTGGCTATGTGTACTCTGTGACCTTGACCACCAGGACAACAACTGCGTAAAACATTATTGGTCTGCAACATAGCATGAAAAGTAATGATCTAGACAAGGTTGATGGGCAGATAGACAGGTAATTCCCATATATCCCCCCTCAAACTTTAGGGGGGTGTGTAAAAAGAATAACAGTATAAATACTTGAATATTTGTTTATTTGAACAGCTTCTTATGAACTCCTTGATTTGAACCCAAGTATCGTAATGAATTTGGCAATCTCTACATTACTAGTGTATAAAATTGCATCATTTTGCTTTGTCACATGTGATGGCCAGTTTTTTTCGTAAGTAATAAACGGAAAATTCTGGAAAATAGACTACATAATGTGAAAATGTATAAATTCTTTGTATTGTATTTGTATTGATATTGTATCAATATGATATTGAATCCATCAATGACAGTCCTACCAGTAACGATTATGTCACTGCAAAATGAACAATTCAGTACATGAAGTGCAAGTTTAATTTGTTTTAAACTTGTTAGTTAACCCGTAAGGATTGACCCAGGTTAAGACTAACACATTTCATAAAATACAATTCGAAAATATTACAAACAAGTAAGATTATAGGTCTGAACACATATTTTAATTCAAAGCAACCTGCATGAAAGGCAGCTTTCTAAATATTCATTTTCTAGCACAATATGCCTTTTACACCTCTGTATAAAGGTCACCTCTGTATAAAAGTCACCTCTGCATAAAGGTCTCCTCTGTATAAAAGTCACCTCTTTATAAAGGTCAATTTCAGTTTAACATTGAATACCCTTTGAATACCCATGTTAGCACCTTGAAAATTTTCATATGAACTTGAAATTCTATACTTTTGTAAATCAAAACTTGAACACATTAATATCACTTTAACAGATACAAAAAAGCTTATGAATTTAAAACAAATATATATTTATATAAATAGTATAGTTCTTAAAAATTAAAGTGTGATTTCAAAATACCAAAGCATCCCTGGATATTACAACACAGGCAGTGGTTTATGATAAAAGATGGATGTTTAATCTAATACAGTGATGCTCCGTTAATCTGGAAAATCCACTTTCCAGAGAAGAAAGTGTGGGAACAAATTTCCAAAATGATATTTTGATACGATGACAAGGAAATATGGGTACGGATATCCAAAAAGTATGTGAAATTTGCTACGATAATTCGGACAAAATTTGCTTTCCGGATGTAGCTTTATCAAATAACTGCAATTTAATTAATACACAAAGCAACACTGCTTATCTCCTCTCTGCGCTGATTGATTGTTTGTTTAACAGTTAAACGATGCGTTTACTTGGTTACCTACCTATGGTATGTTAATTACCTCTCCAATTAAGAAATGACCGCTTGTGGTGTAGTCACACCTCATATTAGCGGTCACTGATGATTGCTTTTTAATGAGTCAGTACACACTCAAGACAGAAATGAAGATTACTGTTACTTGAATAATATTAAATAAAAGTAAATTGCAGACATCCCAGCTTACATTGTTAATTACATATTGGGGTTTTAAATTGTAACCAAACTTTAGGTAGCGTCACTTCTATCAGAGATCGATCATTGATAATGTATCCTTACTTAGTGCTAATCAGTGCTCATTACATTATTTTGTAGAGTAGTTTTATCTTTTAACTACTCTTCTGTTTTATAGTTATAAAAAAATTTTATATTTAAAACATGTACATTGTATAAATTTATCCGGACATAAATTCTTTTCCATTTTATATTTTTTATGACACAGCAGGACGTTAGATAAAGACTTTGATCCGACAAAAGTGAAATTAATTAGTCAAGCGTGAAGTATATACAAAGGCAGCTGTCAACATTTAAATAGAGGACAATGAGTTGAAAAATCATGCAGGTTTTAAAAGATTGGCTGCAATTCATGTACAATTTACTAAAGATTTTAATGTATTAAATATGTAATACATATATTTTTTTTCGTATACAAATTAGACACAGATAAGGATTATTACTTGTGTTTTATCGTGTACTGTATACACCCTTCTTTCATGAAGAAATAAGATTCTTTAACATCTAATGTGCCGGTACTATGGTCTGGTAATCCGGAAAATCTGTTTATCCGTACAAATCAGCCAGGAACAAACGTGTCCGGATAAACAGAGCATCACTGTACATTAATATTATTATTATTAGCACTTAAAAAGTAAAGAGTTATATTAAAATACTTAAAGATCACTGGCAACTTAAGATATAACAACACAGGTTGTGGTATATGAAAAAACAACACAGGTGGTGGAAAATGAAAAAAAAAAAAAACGACAGCAACACAAAAGGTGGTATATTAAAACAAGCATATTGAGCATTGCTGAAGCAATACATGTCCCTCACCCGTTTCCATAAATTTACTAAGTCTAAGGGCTGTAATTTCTGAAAATAGGTCAATCATTTCTAAACTTGAACTAGATCTGTAACTCATAGATGCAAAGCCACATACGAAACTTCAAGACAATAACTTCAATGGCAGCAAAAAAGGTTTGGAAAACCAAAGAGTCTTAGACAGAGTGGAAACTTATAGTACCCTCCAGTTTTACTGGTGGGGTATTAAAAAGAAAATAACACAGGAAGTGTTATTTTAACGAAATGAAAAAATGCTGAAATCCATAAAAATCAGAATGACTGTAAAGAAGTCAGACTTCTATCCTTGAAATAGGTATGTCGCTGATGCTTTGTGTCCTGTCCCTTTTTACTCAGAAATGACGTGAGCTTAACGGTGTTTTTATCATCTTCTTCGTCGTCTTCCCTACAAGACAATTAAAAGATTAACAAGAGTTGTCGGACAAGACAACAGAACTCAACAGTGAGAACATAATTCAAATAGCAAAAGTTTTTTGTAAGTAGGTTAATCTTCAAGGTCAAGGTCAAAACGTAAAAATATTTAACATGTGATGAAAAGGTCTTGGCAAGAGGAATACTTGTGTGAAATATAAAAGCCCTGTCTACTGGTTCTGAAGTTACGATCCAGGTTAAAGTTTTTGTCTACAAACGAAGACACCAGGGGTATGACAATAACTCTCTGGACATTCGTTTGGGCCAATTCAAAAGAACCAATCAAATTATGGTTGTTAAATACAGTCGGAGATATTCATTATGTGATCCTCAATATTCCTTGAGACTATCTGCGTTCATGTACAGTGCTCCCATGTTAAAGCCATAAACAGGAACATCGAGTTACTGATTAAATATTCTGACTGATTTGTTCTTGTTTTACATCATATCAAGTTACTGCACTTATACAGTGAAAGCATCTGCCTTATGCATCATATAGAATTTCAAAATCATGCAATGGACCCATCCAAAGCAGTGAGGTATCTTTAACTTGCCACATCTACCTTGAGACAGGACCTTAGAATATACGGTCTCTTATGATAGACCAATCAGGGCCCATGGCAGCCATCTTGGATTACAGATCGGGTCGTAAAACACAAACTTGGTACAGAACCTTGAGCACTTACTTCCTCTAAATTTTGGTGAAATTCTGTAAAGAAGTTTTGGAGAAAAAGTCGAAAATATGTCAGTCAATCAGGGTCCATGTCGGCCATCTTGGATTATGGATCAGGTCAAAAAACATAAAATTGGTAGAGGACCTTCAGTACTTACTTCCTGTATATTTTTGTGAAATTCTGTGCAGCAGTTTTGGTCGAAATTATGGAATATTATGAGGATTCAAAACATATTGGCCAGGTTACAGTTGTAGAAAATTATGTCAAATTGTATGGTCAAAAGTCATGACCCTAAATGATAGCTCTAATCATAAGGAATCAATGTGTGAAATTTCAAAGCCCCGTCGCTTGTGGTTCAAATAATATTGCCCAGGTTAAAATTTTGTCTACGGACAATGACACAGCAACGCCGGTGATATGACTTTAGGACAACTAAAATTAATGTTTATTTTCTTGGGCATTTTTCTACAAATAATGATGAGGCAGACAGGTTTTTGAGGGATTTTTTTCCATCAATTTTATAACATGCGTTTACTACTTCTTGGGGAATATATAAACGAACAAAACAGCCATCAACAATACTTAGATAGAGTTGATTTAGATCACACCCCTCACTATAACCCCTGCTTATTGTCAAAGGGAGGTTGTTGCCCCTCACACGGTCCGTATGGAGAGCACAGTCATTTTTGGTCCCCTGTAACATGCACGAACATCAATATCAGTTAAACATTTTTTTAAAAAAAATTCAAATCTGAAAACACAGATAAAATGGACACAGGAAATCTGGAAACACATGTATAAAAATTTTGTATGCAGTGCCAAGTTTAGTGATGCGGCAGTGCCCGAGAAACTAAATTTCAATTCTATTAGCCTTAGCTGGCCAGGACAAAAGAAAATCAGTTTAAAATGTTGCTACACATAGGCATAAAAGGTTGTTTTCATTAAGGACTAAAGTCAATGACTGGCTGAGAGACCAATAACAAAAGGTTCAAATCGTCTTAATTTTGATACAATATGCTTCTGACAAGTTCATCTTGGGCTATTAATATTACAGTCTAAATCCC
Organism: Pteria penguin; assembly: GCA_035048485.1. Taxonomy (NCBI): domain Eukaryota; kingdom Metazoa; phylum Mollusca; class Bivalvia; order Pterioida; family Pteriidae; genus Pteria; species Pteria penguin. The sequence continues at coordinate 15,083,379 of CM068583.1, read as the reverse complement.
ATCAATCATTTATACATCAAGGCAATAAAATTTTGTAGTTACCATTTGACAGGAACGGCATTTTTGTCTATGATAAGAGCGGCAGTTGACCAACTAAATCTAACAAGTTGTGGAAAACCGAATATTTTGTCCAAACTGTCTGACATGAACTTTTTCGTTTTAGGATCTGAAAATGTATTGCATTATATTAACATTCCTGTTATTTGTTACTCTGAAATAAACTTACCCGAGTTATTCTATTTTGATTAATAAGACCAAAACAATTACATTATATGTTTGTAAATACAAATATAAAATTAAAGTGTTAGATGGGAACATGTATTGCATGTTATTCATTTGCAAATGTAACTTTTGATGGAGAGAAAGACAGATGTATGGACAGACAGATGCCACCCAAAATGATCCTTCACAGGCATCACAACAACCTTGACTTTAACAATGCATGTTCAAAATGGCAATAAAGTGTTTAAGAGCTCATGGTTTCAGTCAATGAGAAACCTAGCAATGGAACTTTTGCTTTAAGTTTTCGCCATTTATGAACCTAACTCCAGAGCTGAGGAACCCAGTCATTATGAAACAAAGCCTCACAGCTGGCAGTCTCTGCCAACAAGGAACATAGCTCCACTGCTGGCAGCTGGGAAGGCTCAGTGGATGAGGTGCTGGGTTTGAGGCTGGAAGGTGCAGGGTTCGACCCGAGGTCCCATGTCCCTGTAGGCGTGGCACATAAAAGATCCCTCACTGCTTTAGGAAGGTCCGTTCCTTAAGTATAAATTTCTATGTAATGCATCAAGCAGATACTGTCACCATTAATACCAATCTGATTAAAACCATATCTTTATTTCGCTTCTCTATTTGTCCTATTGATGAACTCTGATGACGTTTCACTGAAACTGTTATTTCCTATAGCCAATCATTGACTCAGCTAGGCAAGTGCAAGTGACACAATATGTTCAACAACTGTTCAAAAAGTACCTTGTAGGTCACGCACCCTGGGGATATTAATTTCATTCCTAGGAATTTGTAGCCGATTCACTGATTGGCTGAAAATCAGAGTTCACCTGAACATGACCCCTTACGGGGTTCTGCTAGATCTTTATATGCAGTGGGACAAATAGAGAAGCAGAATAAAGATATGGTTTTAATCAGATTGCTTAAATTCAGGAAGTAATCATGGAGAAAATTAAAACAAACTAAATCACTCACTCAATAACAAAAAGTGTGCAGTCTCAGCCAACTCAGCTATCAAGGAACATAGCCCAAGTACTAGTGGTCTCAGCAATCAAGGAACATAGCCCAAGTACTAGTGGTCTCAGCAATCAAGGAACATAACTCCAAAGGTGGCATTCTCAGCCACCAAGGAAAACAGCCTCAGAGCTTGCTGTATCAGCCAACTCGTACATCAGAATCCTAGCTCTAGAGCTTATTCCTACACACTTAGCCATACAAGACCATGACACCAGAACTCCCAATCTTACCTCCAGGATATCCACTTCCATATTCCTCCATTTCTAACCCTTCCTGGAATTTCCAATTCTTGATAGCCTTATCTCTACCAACCTATATGTAAGATGATGTTTGTATTGTATAGTAATCATGATATCATTATTGTTCATTTCCTGCAATAATTAATTGTAATGCAGATTTTTCAAAATAAAACTCTTTTATTAAAATGGATCATTTTAGTATTGTATTTTCCTAGAGTCTTGCTAACAAGTTTTTTTATTTTTTTTGTTTTTGTTTTGGTTTTTTGCTAGGTAGCTATAGCAAATAGTACCAAAAAGGAAAACATTGAAAAGTCACTGAATTTTAAAAAGAACAAGAACTTTGTATAGATGTATATGACAGAAGACAAACATACTTACTTTTGCACATATACTTGCAGCACTAACGATAGGAAATAAAGCATCAGCCTTTTTGGCCACAGTTATATCAATGTGTGGAAATATAGCCTTCAGTTTTGCTTGGTATTTTTCTGGATCTCCAACAGTATCAACATAAACTTCTGTGACTTTCACCCCCTTCTCGACTGCTCTATTTATAAGTCGTATGGCACAGTCATGGGATATTGAATTGAGATTGTATTTTTGTCTGGAAAGAATTAAAAATATGAAAAAAGGACAATAGTGAATTTAAGTGAATGAAGCACATAACTTTGCTCATCATCCTACTTTTTGTATATTCTAAATAAATGTATCTGTTGTTAAATAAAACATTATGCACTGAGCGTGATGATATAGTTGAAAAATGGAAATGGAACACCCCTTTTCTAATTCCTAATTTCAATTTTACATCCCTTTCAAATAATGCTACATACCTGCTCAACATACTGTTGGAAATAAAAGTTGGAGTAAGAATTTCTATTATCCATCCCATCATGTCACCGGCTTCGTTCATTTTGGCAAAAATCTCTTCCCTTTGTTCCTCAGTTAGGGTCTTAGAATCTGTAAGTACAATTTTAAATTTGGGATACATGTAATACAATATTATCGATGAAGGATGGTGAACAAAAAAGACAAACAAGAACAATGCAAAGCAGAGCATCGCTTGTCTTTTGACCATTTACCTTGAAAATCAATACATGTAGAGTATTTCTATACATCATGAGCAATAAGCACACCAGTTTTGAAAAAATTCAAATGAACATTGAATCATTTCCCAACTGTGACCTTGAGCTTCAGCTTTGACCTTGACACTCTACAGAGTTTTACATCACATCATGCATAATATAAACACTATGTTTTGTAACTGTCTACAAGTTAAGTAAGTGGATAAACAGAAACAAAAAAAAAAAGTGACACACATACTGACACATGACAGCATAACAGTACCTGGTTGACAACAGTAAGTAATTATACTGTAGTCATTTTACTTACAAAGGGTATGAAGAAACTTGCTGTACTAAAACAATTACTATCAATTCATAAGTTGAATTCAATGAAAATAAGCTGTACTTGTGAAATGTGAATGCCCCCAGTGGAAACTCAGTGTAAGCTTTCATCTTAAAATTATGTAGAATTCCATGGTCAAGGTCACAATTTTGGTACCAATGGAAAGGTCTCGTCACAAGGAATGCACAAGTGAAATATGAATGCCGTATCACTTATCCGTCAAAAGACATACCCAATGTTAAAGTTTTAGAAATGTACCTCAAAGGTCACAGTCCAGGTAATGGAGGTTGAAAATTATTGTACTGACAGAAAGGTCTGATCACAAGGAATAGTCAAATCTCACCTTTTCACTTCTAATGTTACTTTGCACAGTAGTGCATTATTTTTTTCACACACAGATGTATTTACAACTTCAATTTGAAAGTACATGTACCTGCAAAACCCATCTCCTTGAACTTTTCTTTCAGTGAAACTGGACTGAAACAAGTGCCATATACCATTGGACCTATTTCATATGAAAAAAAAAATTAATAAATGATGATTATATTATAGACATAGAAATATATCATACTGAAGACTTTATATGAATTTGAAAATGCATGAATCAGTTTAGTTTGATAGTTTCTACACTTCAGTCCAAAACCTTTGTGGTTTCAAAACTTAAGTTTCTAAGAAAGAAGTGCAAGTAGAGCAGCACTTGATATGAGATGCTGTGCATTTATTTTTGCCATAATGTGTTATCATAATGAATCTGAAGTGATATTATCTAGAGCAAAGTTGATAATATCGGATCACCCTTATTCAATTGATTTTTACAGGTTTCAGTTATTGGTGCTCAATAAATAGCAATATTCCTATAAAATGACTAAGTTTATTGATTGTTTCCCACAATCTAGTATGGATTTTACTTGCACTTTGAAGCTGCATGTATCCTTTATCACAAGAACAATGCACTTAATTTCTAGGTCATCACTTCAAACATATAAACCATTTTCAGTCTGAGCAACATTAAGTCTGTTCAGGAAACCTTAATGCACTGTCCACATCAAAGATATTTGAGTTTGAAACTTATTGCCATTATAATCAGTAATTTCCAGAAAGGTGATTTCTTATTTAGATATTTCAAGTGTGACTTTAGGTGGTGCATTGTTCTTGTGATAAAGGATAAAATTTTTTTAACCCCCCCCCTCCTCCCCCATTTTCCCCTACCCAGAATCAGACCAAAGTTAAAAAAAAAAACCAGGTGCACAACATCAAGGTAGACCCTTTCATATACCACCACCATATCATCTGCATTTGTCTTGGTTAAGGAGAAGAAGCACAGAAAAGTGGGGGATTTTTTAACCCCCCTTCCCCATATTTCCCTACCCCAGGGGCAAGATCCCAGTTCAAAATCCTGGTACACATTTTCAAGTCAGACCTTTAAATGTATCACCATCAAATCATCTGCATCTCTCTTGAAAAAGGAGAAGAAGCCAGGACAAGTTTTCCCCTGCCCATATTTCCCTACCAAAAGGGCCAAACCAAAGTTTAAAACCTTAGTGCACAACTTCAAGTCAGACTTTTTCATATACTACCACCAAATCATCTGCATCTGTCTTGGTTAAGGAGAAGAAGCACACAAGTAGGCTTTTTTTAAACCCCCCCCCCCCAAAAAAAAATTTTCCCTACCCCAGGGGCCAGACCCCAGTTCAAAATCCTAGTGTGCTTATTTAAGTCAGACCTTTACATACACCACCATCAAATCATCTGTATCTGTCTTGGTTAAGATGAGTAAAAAGTTTTTTTTAAACCCCCCCACCCCCTCCCCCCTCCTCTTTTTCCCTACCCAGGGGCCAGATCCAAGTTCGAAATCCCGGTGCACGACTTTGTCAGACTTTTTCATATACCACCACAAAAACACTTACACTGCCGAAGAGATTGTGGGACAGACGTACAGGCAACAGCAGTTTAGCATAATGTACCCACATTTTAATGTGATGTGCATAAAAATATAAAATTTATAACAAATTAGTCGATGAAAAATATACATTCCTCTTCACTGAACATTAATGGTCCTGCAAACGCTGCAATGGCTTCTAACAAAGGCAGTAATTTGCTGTTAGCATAATAATGGATCAACAGTTTAAAGCCTGAAATTAGCTGCGTATTCTCATGCATTGATGCAATAAAATTGTCTTATTAGCGGCATACTCTTTTGTTGTTGTTGAAACTTCACAGGAATATGATCCAAGTGGATCACCAGTGTAGAACAATATGATGGAAGGCCCTTGTATCTTTCTTCGCTATGAAGACAACAACATGTCTCAGTATTTTGCTATGCGCCAAGGACTTTCCAGTCTCTGAAAAGTGGTCCATGTCATGAAATGTACTGTAGGTAATATTCCTTAGAGTACGTTGTCTTTTTTTTTCTATCTCTGTCAACTCTGCAATAGGCTTTTGTTTAAGAATATTGACAAGTTTTTAAGTGACATTACAAGAGTTGAAATGACTGGGCCGAAATGGAAAATGCAAGAAAGTGTCTGGCACCCTACTTCAGCTTCACCAACAAAAGAATTTTATAAACTGAAAAGTCAACCTAAGACAGGCCCCCTGCCAGCTTCATCTATCCCAAGCCAACATCCTTCTTCTTTTAAAATTTCTGGAATATTGGACTCAATTGTACAGTTCTTAGTGTTGTCTTTTTCAAACTCTGTCTGGTCCATTCTTCAGCGTTTATCAATGAATGTTATTCCCGCATTTGTGTAATTCTGTGGTTTTCAATCGCTAAAGATTTCCAATCTATACACAGAGTTACGCTCCTTGCACTCCAAGTTTTCGAAGTTGACATTTCTTACCTGACAGGCACCGTGTTTTTTTTTTTAAATACTGCAGTAATTGATTCAGGATTGAAAAATATGATCTGATGAGTTTATCAGAATTTTCAACAGTACAATTAACACAAGTCTGATCTTCAATACGGCGAATAATATATATGTCTAGATATAGAGATTTTTGAAAGGGGGGTTGCGACCTGCCATATATATGCAGTTAGGAAAGTCAGGAAAATGGGTGGGGGGGGGGGGGGGGCAAGTTAGGTTTGACCTGGAGAAGTCGAACAAATGTACGGAGAATCTGATTCATACACTTGTCTGTTGCGTAGACACGTTGGCGGGTTCCAGATTTCCGAAAAGGGCTGCCGACATGTGTATTAACCAAACTACTCAGCCATTTTTGGTGCCATTATTCGGATTTTTCTTGTAAATATGTGGCGAAAAAGGGGTGGGGACCCGCCCCTCTTAATCCGCCACTGTTACAGATGATACTCTTATTCTCCTTTTGTTTCCTCAGCGCCCATCTGAATCCGCCACTGGTATACGATCGATTAGTTTTTAAGATGCTTTATATTACTAGTACTAGTATACTAAAATCTTCGCTTTTTGCAGGCAATAGACGGGAAAAACAAAGAAATCGGAAATCTCACCGAGGTGGCAAGGTCCTGTCCCTGTCGGAAGCTGTCAACGAATGGTGCTGAGCGGCCCACTTTTGACACTGAAGGTATTTCCTCAGTGGAAGACCTGCCAGGAAGGAGTACATGTACGCATCCACCCTAATGCTTACCTGCCGATTGTTTATTGTTGAGTTTGGTGCTGCCAAGCACATACTACGTGGTGGTTAATTTTAAAGAACACGATAATTTTACTCTTAACTTACGTCGAATAAATTTGTAGAGGCTACCACTGTAAGTAATTCAGCATGCTGAAAAGGTGCCGGGGTCTTTAGAATAGTAGTTCCATGTCACAATGACTTCTTGTAGTTGGACCTGCTCTTACTGGTAGATCTGTTGGATTTTGGATTCGGTGGCCGGGGATCTCACACGACAGAGGCATAATGTGCGCTTGTGCTCGCACGGTCTGTGGGCAGCTTTCCTCCATGGTGGCTTTGATTGGTGGTGGTCTGTCTAAGGTTTTTCTTGCCATGGCAAATCATTATTGATGTGTTTCCCTAAGTAAGTGTTTGCCTCTCTCTACTACCTCTATATAGAATGTGGCCGTAAAGTTGGTTACTGGTGCTGAGTGGCCTCTTATTCCGTATTAGGATAGTGGTGGTACATATCTGGGAATGGAGCAATCTGATTAAAACCATATCTTTATTCCGCTTCTCTATTTGTCCCATTGCGGATAAAGATCTGGCGAAATCCCGTAAGGGGTCAGGTGAACTCTGATATTCAGCCAGTCAGTGGGTCGGCTACAAATTCCTGGGAATGAAATTAACATCCCCTGCGTGCGTGACCTACAGGGTAGTCTTTGAACAGTTGTTGTTACATATTGCGTCACTTGCATGTACCTAGTCGAGTCATCGATTGGCTATGGGAAATGACGGTTTCGTTGACTGAGACGTCATCAGAGTTCATCAGAACATGACCTCTTACGGGGTTTCGCCAGATCTTTAACCTTAATGTGACAAATAGAGAAGCGGAATAAAAATATGGTTTTAATCAGATTGGGGATGGAGGGATCTGTCGTTTAAATTCCATTTTTCTATAACCGAGAGGTCCTGCTGAAGCTTGCCTGCATCGTCCGAGTTGTCGATATAGCGGAGCAGAAAAACAATAGTTAGCAAACATTTTGATTAGGGAGTCTAAACTTGTTGGAAAGTCGTTTACTAATTAATGAAAGCCAGAAATGATACTGGACCCATGATAGCACTTTGGGGCACAGCGGATGTTACATCTGCCTCGTCGACCGTTAGCGACTTCCACAACACGTGTTGCTCTCTGTCATGGAGAAAACTCTCGATCCATGAAAGAGCTACGACACGGACTACGTAGTAATCCAACTGATAGAGGAGGTGCCGGTGTGGGACCTTGTCAAATGGAAGTCTTTGTAAAGTCGTTTGTCTGTCTATTCTCTAACAGACCAGCTAGCTGGAACCTGGTTTTGACTCCCATGTTTTCTTACAGTGGAGAGTTTATTAAAATGTTTAGAGACTCATTGTGGCTCATAATCTTGGAATTTAGGATGTCACTCATCACTTCTGGGCAGATGGAATTAAGCGACACTGGTCGGTAGTTGGAGGATGCACTTTTCTCTCCTCTCCTAAAAAGAGGAACAGTATGTGTCATAATCCAGTCCCTCGGTAATCATCTGCAGTCAAGGCTTGACAGATAAACTAATGCCCGAGCTGGGGTTATTTCAGCTGACAGCTCCTTCAATTTTCAATAGCTTGGTCGGGATCCTGTCTGGTCCTGTGGTCTTAAAATCGTCTGACTGAAGGTTCCTCAGGGGTTTCTTAACGCTTTTGCGGGGCATAATATTAATTTCAGTCATGCTGGACCACGGATAAATCCTTTGTCTGGAATAATACCACAGTCCTCATTTGTGAATACTGGGACAAATTGCGTATTGAGGATGTTGGCCTTGACGGTAGCCTCTCTGTGAATACATGTAACACCATGCGGGTTTTCGAAGGGGAGCGACTTCTGCTTTTCCCCTTTGCTGTATATCTGAACAGAGCCTTGTAAGATTATCCTTAGCAAATAAAACTTTTATGTCGCGTACATTTAGTTGTTATATGAACCTCCCCGACGCTTCTGTCATATTTTAACTACCAAAATAGGGCATCCTGAAGACAGTGTATTTGCGAGGCAAAACCTAAGGCCGCGAGAAAATGTTTGTGGTCGGCCATCTGCACAAATAATGATGTCCGGTACTTTCAGTAAGCACTTAGCTAGGTTTCTTTAATCATCTTATTACTGATCAGTGCTTTGAAAGTTCACTAAATATTGCGGGACTAACATTTTGGGGGAAGAATGGTTTTGTTTCATTTTTTTTTCCCGAAAAAAAAAATTACGTCATAATCAGACATTGATCGTTTCTTACGTCATTTGCGGGAACAGTGATAATTTCTTTCCCCAAGATGTCAATCCCGCAGTTTTTGTGAAAGGGTCTATATCAGAGACATAAACTACTTAAGTAGTCTGTGTTCCTTGGGCCTTATTCACAAAGAAACTTAAGTCTAAGTCTAAGAATTGAGACCTATATGGTAGCATGTGTCTTAATTCTATGAATTAATAAAAAGTTTCTGTAAACAGTATATCTGATAAGCTATTCTCAGACAAACTTTCGACAAATTCTTAGAATAATGATACATGGTATTTTAGGTCTCAATT